>JAVGWX010000022.1:19441879-19716879 GCA_036924085.1 Ariolimax columbianus
AAATGAGGATTGGGACTGAAGACAAGCTGTATGTCCACGCAGGAAAAGAGAGAACAATACTGGCTTCTTGATGCACCCATGAAACAATAGCTGTATGGAGATGAAACAGCCTTACAAACAACGGTGTCCTTTGTAAGAGAAACCAGGACCTTGATCTGAGGATGAATGAAGAAGAAGAATAAGAAGAACATATTTTAGTAGCGTTAAGCTGTCAAATGTGGATGTGTCGGGCCGAAAGGTGCACATATCGCAGTCGAGCTGTAAACTAGCGAGACAACGCATTCCATTCTCCGGACTACATCCCGCTATTTGCATAGTCCTATTCAGGGCTTGGTAGGATGAGAAAGTGCTGCTGAACTTAGCCATTCAACACAGACGCCCTCCCTCCGTTAACAGGTGCCAGCAAAGGATAATGGGCATTAAGTGGCAGGACATGGTGAGGAATGAAGACTGGCAGGACATGGTGAGGAATCAAGACTTGTGTTCATTAAGTGGCAGGACATGGTGAGGAATGACGACTGGCAGGACATGGTGAGGAATGAAGACTTGTGTTCATTAAGTGGCAGGACATGGTGAGGAATGAAGACTGGCAGGACATGGGGAGGAATGAAGACTGGCAGGACATGGTGAGGAATGAAGACTTGTGTTCATTAAGTGGCAGGACATGGTGAGGAATGAAGACTTGTGTTCATTAAGTGGCAGGACATGGTGAGGAATGAAGACTTGTGTTCATTAAGTGGCAGGACATGGTGAGGAATGAAGACTTGTGTTCATTAAGTGGCAGGACATGGTGAGGAATGAAGACTTATGCTAACAACAACCACGGGAACATCAAATAAAGCGAAGAAAATTGGGCTGGATAGAATAAATTGGGCTGGATAGAATAAATTGGGCTGGATAGAATAAATTGGGCTGGATAGAACAAATTCTACAGAAGGTGTTGTCTAATATGGCCAGCAGACATGCTCTTACGTGGAATCCTCGCGGAAAGTGAGAGAGAGAGAGAGAGAGAGAGAGAGAGAGAGAGGCAGACAGAGAGAGAAACAGAGAGAGAGACAGAGAGAGAAAGAGAGAGATAGAGGCAGAGAAAGAGAGAGAGTGAGAGAGAGAGAAAGAGAGAGAGACAGAGAGAGGGAGAAAGAGAGAGAGAAAGAGAGAGAGAGAAAGAGAAAGAGAGAGAGACAGAGAGAGACACAGGGAGAGGGAGAAAGAGAGAGAGAAAGAGAGAGAGAGGAAGAGAAAGAGAGAGAGTGAGAGAGAGAAAGAGAGAGAGAGACAGAGAGAGGGAGAAAGAGAGAGAGAGAGGAAGAGAAAGAGAGAGACAGAGACAGAGAGAGACAGAGAGAGGGAGAAAGAGAGAGAGAGAAAGAGAGAGAGAGGCAGAGAAAGAGAGAAAGTGAGAGAGGGAGAAAGACAGAGAGAGAAAGAGAGAGAGAGCGAGAGAGAGAGGGGATGGAGGTAGAGCTAAAAATACATGAAGAAGAAAATGTTAGAAGGAACTAAAATTAAATGGTAACACGCGGAGAGAGAGAGAAAGAGAGAGAGGGAGAAAGAGAGAGAGGGAGAAAGAGAAAGAGAGAGAGGGAGAAAGAGAAAGAGAGAGAGAGGGAGAAAGATAAAGAGAGAGAGAGGCAGAGAGAGGGAGAAAGAGAGAGAGGGAGAAAGAGCAGTCCAGGACCGTGTATGATGACGGGATGTTGCCAATGGCATATGCATCGAGACGAGCGACAGGCCTTGATTGATTGATTGATTGATTGAACATGCAGATTGAAAACTGAAAGTAGTCCAACTTTTTGGGATACAATTATCACGCCGACCTTTAACCTATACTTAATCGGTTACAATGTACTATTAAGCAAAACAAGTACACTCTATAACACGCAGTATTCGACACGAAATCAAATACGAATCGATAATTCCAGTGGTTCCCAAACTATTTCGAACTACGGCACCCTTCGCGTACCATCATTTTTCTACGGCAGCTCAAGTCAGAAAACAAGTCTACTTATATAGATATTTAAAAATATATTTTTTAGTCAGAGAGTGGTGAATGCATGGAATGCACTGGCACAGTATGGAGTGGAGGCAGGGTCAGCTAATGAATTAAATAATAGATTGGACGCTCACTTATTTTAGTATCGATGGAGTGAAATAAACTGACTGTATACTTACTCTGTAAAGCCTTCTAAACCAGTTTAATGAAGTCAATGTAACAGTTGCAATGCCCAGTTGATGACAAAATTGGAACAGGTTAAACCAGCAACAGCTCACAGTCTGGTAACCACTAGGTTATTCAGTGCAGCCTTAGCTACAATTGACTTTTCCAAATGCCTTACTCGCTGAAACTGATTTTGTTCCTTTATTTTTTCTTTTTGTTCTTGTTCTTCTTTATAGAAAATTCAAACCCATTTCGTTTTCAGCGTAAATTACTCTGTACCGCACATTACATTTGAACTGCAAAATCTTCGCACATCAAGGAGGTCCTACAGCACGTCAACCAATCAACAACAACAAAACCGCTGGGCAGATCATAAAGCTAGAAGACAAGACGAAAGATGGAGTACCATAACCACCATATGGTACCCGCGCGACAGAAAGAGACTTCAGGGACGGCCCTAAACCACTGGCGAGTTCCACTAGAAAAGCACAACATGCACGACCCCACAACAGACGGACTACTGTCCCAAATGAACGCCTTAGAAACGACTGCAATCTGAGTTGGGACCCGTACAAGAACTACCACCCCTTAGCGAAGAATGGATCAAACTAGAAGCTAAGAATATGCCCCGTTCAGCCCGATACATCCAGGGAGTGCTACTTTTCCGGTTAACCTTCTACAGTATTAGTTATCCACAGCCTACCTGCAAGGCAGCAGATAGTTTGTCGTCAGTCTTCCGTCTCCTGATTTAATTACCACCTGTAATATAAATACCGGAGTGGTTTGCGGGGTCTTTGTGTATGGCAAGGACAATAATAGCACCACTGCCTCACAGAGAGCCTGTCGTAAGAGGCAACTAAATGTGACATAGCATAACACCGGCAATGGTTTGGTGGTTTGTTTAGAGCAGCATATATGGCGCCTAACAGGCTGCGGGTCAACTTTGCTCTAGTGTTTGAGTCTATTAAGATGAACTCGCACATCGGTCAACCACCTACCGCAGCGGAGTATTAAACTGCTCAAGCCTAGCCCGCTAAGCAGGAAATCATTCTCCCGGCTATATCCAGCTCATACCACAGCTGGGGCCTGCACAGGGGCATCTGTTCCTGTAGAAGTACAGGTCGACTAAGAACTGAGAATAACAAAGAACTAAGAACTAAGAAGAACAAAGAACCAAGAACTAAGAAGAACTAAAAGGAACTAAGAAGAACCAAAAACTAAGAAGAACTAAGAATATAAATACTTGGTATACGTTTAGGCAAAGACAGACAGCGAGTTATGGGTTGGCCACCCCATCCCACCTCACAATGGTTTAGTACAATGAAATCACTAACAATTCAGACCCAGCGTCACTTTGCTGCGTGACCTACTTTTTTAAGGACCTACGAAATCATATTGTGTTTGAGGAGACTATACTACATGATATGTAATGTGAACAAAACTTAGGAGGTACAGATCATCATCATCATCATCATCATCGTCGTCATTATCATCATCATCACGAGTCCCGTAACCTGAGATGTCATTGGGGTAGCAACGCTGCAGTCTCTTGGACCAGTTCCCGCCACTCCCCTCTGTTTTGTGCCAGGATATTTCTTCTAGCTATGGACCTTCCCGTCCACTCTCTGCTGTTGTCTCCCCATATCTTTTTATGTCTTCCTCTCGTTCTCTTCCCAGGCACAGTACCTTGCAAGGTCGTCTTGGTCAACCCAGACAATCTTGAAATATGCCCATTCCAATGTGAGCGTGCGTGCTGTTACTATAGTCAATTGGTCTTCAAATTGTCCGATCTCTCTTTACGGTGTCCCACAATTTTTTTATCCGTGACATGTTTCAGGAGGAATAAATCGAGATTCAAAGGAAGAATTCAAGAGACGAATGGGCGTTCATTGTTTTAGAAAATTCTTCTACATTAAAAAAACAACGAAGCATACCACAGAATTATAAATACTCGACGTCAATGTACAGTCTGCCCTATCGTATGTCTCTGTATCTTGGACAACAACGAAGAGTGCGACGAAAATAGGTCAAATTTTCATCAAAGGCTGCATACACCAATCAATTAATCAATAGGGATCAAGACGCTCAGCAGCGAATGAGCTGCAGTGGTCAGTGACACACAGCTTACTGTTAGCGTCCGGGCCAGCGAATCATAGCTGCCAAGACCCTTCTACACCTCCACGAGGTGATACTGGATAGCAGACTGCAACAGACCAGACTGGTTAGGGAGAAGGTATTGAAGGGGGGACGCTAACCAGGTACTCAGGAATGCCTGCTTAAGTCAGATGTATCGAAGCGAAAGGTGCAATTATCGCAGTCAAGCTGTAAACTACGACTCAACGCATTCCGTTCTCCGGACAACACCCAGCTATTTGCAAATCCATTTTCAGTACTTGGTAGCGAAAGATTAAGAACAAAAAGGAAGAAAAAGAAGAAGAAAAAGAAGAAGAAGAAGTAGAATCGATCAATAAATCAAAGCCGATTGTCCTCTTGGTGCAAGTGCTGTTGATCACATCTCGGCAGCATACACCTTCTGGCCTGCTCTTTCTACAACTGAGGATCAAAGATGTGTGTAAGAGTGGCGTGAAGGCAAATGAACATGCGACTGCCATTCTGAGAAGAGGATGCTGAGGGAACTGGATGGAAAGAAGCTATTGCAATATAGAACAGTGAATTGCCAACACTGCAAGGAGAGAGAAAAATAAAAAACTCTCCAGGGAACTCATAGCTGGCTGCTTGCGTCAGTGTCTGTGACTCATAGCTGGCTGCTTGCGTCAGGGTCAGGAAACCATAACTGACTGAGACCCAAGTCCGACTTCAAGTACCGGCCCTGGATCCAGGCTGCAACCATGCAACAAATATACGCCTAATCCTTAAATGTTGAACTGTCAATATCTATTGAAGTTTTGTGTTAAAACTTTCAATAAGGTAGGGCAACCAACTCTCCCCATGTTCAACTCTCCCCATGCTCAACTCTCCCCATACTCAACCCTCCCCATGCTCAACCCTCCCCATGCCAACCCTCCACATGCTCAACCCTCCCCATGCTCAACCAACCCAGTGGTCAACACTTCCCATGCTCAACTCTCCCCATGCTCAACCCTCGCCGTGCTCAACTCTCCCCATGCTAAACCCTCCCCATGCTCAACTCTCCCCATGCTCAACCCTCCCCATGCTCAACCCTCCCCATGCTCAACCAACCCAGTGGTCAACACTTCCCATGCTCAACTCTCCCCATTCTCAACCCTCCCCGTGCTCAACTCTCCCCATTCTCAACCCTCCCCGTGCTCAACTCTCCCCATTCTCAACCCTCCCGGTGCTCAACCCTCCCCATGCTCAACTCTCCCCATGCTCAACTCTCCCCATGCTCAACTCTCCCCATGCTCAACTCTCCCCATGCTCAACTCTCCCCATGCTCAACCCTCCCCATGCTCAACTCTCCCCATGCTCAACTCTCCCCATGCTCAACTCTCCCCATGCTCAACTCTCCCCATGCTCAACCCTTTCCATGCTCAACCAACCCAGTGCTCATCCTTTCCCATGCTCAACCTTCTCCGCGCTCAATCCTCTTTGTGCTCAACCAACCCAAAACTCAACCCTCCTGATTTGCCTCTAACGCCACCCACGCCTGACAGTTTACAGTGCTACTGTTCCTTGCTCTCTTTTCTGGCTCCTGTAAAACGCTGTCTTTAGTGCATTATATTTGAGAAAAATACAAACTCTATTACTTCATCCCCGCCGACAGTATCTGCCATGGGACAAACCTGACCGTTTCTCTCTCAGGAGAAATACGATAATTAGGAGTGTAGTTCCTTTTTGTTGTTGAAAAAATAAACATCTTGAACAATGTATTCTGTTTACAGGCTTGAACCTTCCTGCATTGTCCTAAGTTGATAATACTTGACATTATACGTAGGAAGGCTGGATCAAGTGTCATGTTTCTGTGTCTACATACAAATTCATACATTAATTAACATTGGGAAGGGCTGTCCTTTTTTTTCAGTGTGAACATTTCATATGTTTGTCACAATATTTGTTATTGTTTCATATACAAACGCTTCTAATTTCACATCAAACTGTTTCATTTAAAATAGCAAGGTTTATTGTCTAATATTGTTTATTTTGCGTTTTTCTTACAGTTTGATTTTGTTAAAAACAAATCTGCGTCGTCAAGTCAAGTGATTGAAGACTAGGATTGTTCTACCCGCCCACTAAAACTAAGTTGACACCGCCCGGCTTTCATTCAGGGGAAATAAATACCGTAGCACAATGAAGCAGACGGAAGATCCCGACTGGGACGACGAAGAGATGGCTACCACTGAACGAGAGCTCGCTGATGATGCTCAATGGAAGAAAATTCAGAAGAATACCTTTACCAGATGGGCAAATGAACATCTGAAGACCGTCAACAAGCAATTGGCGGATTTAGAATCGGATTTTTGTGATGGTTTGCGACTTGTTTCGCTGATTGAAGTGTTGTCAGGAAAGAAGTTCAAACATGTCAACAAGCGACCAAACTTCAGAACTCAGAAGCTTGAAAATGTTACTATGGTTCTCAAGTTTTTGGAGGATGACGAAGGAATTCGTATCGTCAATATTGGTAAGTTGATTGTGGCCTGTAATATATACATTCATAAGTATTAATTATAAATAATACAAGTAACAAGTTGTCAACGATTCTGGTCAGTGATGGATAAGATGCACTGAATGACTGGTATAAGAATAAGTCCGCGATCCGAAACTGACAGGTATCATAGGCTTTTTATTTATATACTATAAGTTATAGTTATATGTTATACAATACTTGTTATCGGATCGAAGGAATTTTAACAAAATGGATGGGTCTATTACATATGATTGCATTCTGTGGGAGTATAATGTAATAAAAAAGCTGATTAAAATAGATGTAATATTAAATCTGAAAGTGATATGTTGCAATAAAAGGACTATCCAGGTAGACTTACTATCATAAACAAAATCAGCCTAAATGTGTACTGCCATAATATATTTTAAAAATTGCAGTGTTTAAAGTTTTCCAACTGCCTCAGTATTCATTAAATATATAAAGTAGCCACAATTAAATTATAGAAGATTTATTTTCATGGCGTTTTATCTAGATCATTTGATATAATACATAACAATATTCCTGACTTTACTCTAAGTAAGAATAATCAATGGCGAACAATGTGTTCTAATATTGATAATTTCATAATCTGTGTAGGTCTATGTAGATATTTCATTGCTGTTGATTGTTTTTTTTTTCAGGCTTTCAGTTTTCCTTCTGCAAATGTAAAAATGTATTCTTTTATCCTTCATTGAAGAACTTACTGAGGGACAATGGCCTGTCTATTTTTAATCAATTCTGTAATTTAATTGGGAATGGTAAACTGTTTGATAACCTCACTTGAATTTTAGCCTGTTCATTGGGATCTTAAATATATTTCCTAATTCATACATACATATATAGTCCTGAAGTTACATTTATTATTTATTCACTAAAGCTAAAGGGGGCCCTTCAGCAGACATACTCCTTGTCAGGAATTAAATGTTATAGACTTTAGTATACACAGCTTGTGCGAGGTGGATTGGCCAGTTCCATTCCTTAATGTCTTTTCCTTCCCTAACTGTAAGCCGAGTACCCATTTACAGCTGGGTTCACTGCAGCCTGGCTGTTGTGGGAGTTTGTACCTTTACCTGTACCTTAACAATGAAAAGTGAGTGCACTATGCAACACTAATCAGATGTGCACAGATTCACAATCTGCTTTTGTTTTGTGTATGATAATAATCATTCACCTATCTGCTTCAGTGTAAAGCATATAGTATATACCACCACTGCAGTTGGCCTCTTTAAAAGGAAGTATTTGCAATCATTCATCCATTTGCTCCAAAGGGAAGTTTTGGTTTTAACTGCAGCTTGTCCTCTAACAGGAAGCCTTGATCTGAGTTTTTGTAGCAGTTGATTATAATGGCAAAGCCTATTTACATGATGATGTTGCAGGCCCGAAGCACAACTTTTTTTAGTTGCATTTTACAACATGCTTGAAAAGCGACAGTTGGCGGATTCTTAACCATCTTGGATATTGTGCCACTTGAGTGATTTTTTTATTTTTTATGTTCACCTTATTTCTCTATTCTCCATGGCAGTGTGCATTACACTGTGGTCTTTATTTTGCGCCTGTTGGCCGAGTGCATCCAACTTCAGCATGCATTTTATGTAAGGGTCTGCATCGTCCTGTATTTTGAAAGGGTTTGCTTTACCTGGATAACGGTCGGTGCTGTGATGGGAATCGAACCCAGCACCTTCCGGTTGTGAGCCATGTCACTTAACCACTAGCCTACGCTGTCCCCACTTGAGTGATATGATAGTATGGCTTTACATAACATTGTTCTTCTTGTTTTGCCCTACTGCTCTTGCCATGGGGCATCACAGAGAGGCGAAATGTGTAGGTTCATTGTTGCTTTAGGTGTAACTTCCTGAGAGCCTCAATCCAACTACCTCGACCACAGACTCTTGCTCATGATCCAGAGGCCTGCATATGCTACGGTATATATCATTGTCATCATTAATATATTAGTTTAGATCTATTGCATATAATTTGTAAACATATACTGAGCTTTTTTTTTCTTTGAAAAATAACTGTTAATGGAGATCATTTTCACACAGACAATAAAAATATCATATAAAGTTGTGGAAATCCATCATTCCGGATTTAGGTTGTGTAAATTTATGGTTGCTGCTCCACCGCAGTATTGTTGGCCTGCTCCACCTCAGTATTGTTGGGCTGCTCCACTGCAGTATTGTTGCTGTTCCACCCCAGTATTGGGGCTGCTCCACCGCAGTATTGTTGGGCTGCTCCATCTCAGTATTGTTGGGCTGCTCCACCGCAGCATTGCTGGGCTGCTCTACCGCAGCATTGTTGGGCTGCTCCACCTCAGTATTGTTGGGCTGCTCCACTGTAGTATTGTTGCATTTAGAAGACTCCTTGCTGCGATGACCCAAAACATTTAGCGTAAAATATATTTCAATACACATTTTTGAAAAAACAATTTTACATTCATGAATGTTATGTTACATTTAGTAATTAAATATGTGAAAATGTTTGATCTAGAAATAGTGTTTAGGAAATATTAACGGATGAAAAAATTTGAACGATAACCCTTGGTGACCCCAAATGGGGTTTGGACCAAATTTTGTGTTGCTTGTCAGCAAAGCAGGTAAAAAATGAAGTAAACAGTATTGGAAGTCATTTTGTATTTGAGTGCTTTTAAACTTAACATTTTTATGTAGTTCATAGTGAAACATTTCTCGTGCATACATTATAAATAGTTTCAAGGATAGATTGTGAACATCACTATTAAAATACTTAGCTTATTCTTAAAATGATCAATATGTTGAATTATTGATTGATCGAACTCAGGAAATGAAGATGGAAATGTATTTAACTTTGTAGTTTTTTTTAAATAGTTAATGACAAGATTCCCATGTATTTTATGCCCTTGTTCATTTTGATCATCGTGAAGATGAAATATGTTATTTCGAATGCCCACAATGAGTGAAGGTTTATTCTTTTGTGCGCCCTGAAAAGGATGTTTAGTGATGGGTTGCAATAGCTTTCCTCACATCCCAAGCGTGCTGATGAAGATGGACTGGGTTCCTCCTGGCCGTTTCCAAGGAGTGCTACCAGGAAGTCAAGATGGGGGTCTTGGCCAGAATGTTTTGCCTGACCCTGAGTCTTGCTACCCTAGAAGATTAAATATAAACAATTATTATAAGACAGTCAAACCAATGCCTAATGCAAAAGGTATATTTATATGTACAGCTTTATGGACTTTGATGAAATGTGTAATACAATAGTATAGACCACACAGGGACATTACAAATAGTTGTTTCCTGTGAGTATTTATTGTGGTAGAAAGACTAGGCCATTTACAATTTGTTGAACATGGAACCGGGATCAAGATGCTGAGCAGCGCATGAGCTGCAGTGGCCAGAGAACCAGAGCTGCCAAGACCCTTCTACACCTCCACGCGGTAATCCTGGATAACAGGCTGCAGCAGGGCAGACTGGCTAAGGAGAAGGGATCGAAGAGGGAATGCTAACCTGGTACTAAAAAATGCTTGCTGAAGTCAGATGTGTTGGACCGAAAGGTGCAAATATCACAGTTAAGCTGTAAACTACCCTATGGCTGGTAAATATGCTATGTCGCAGTGCCGATCCCCATCTCGTTGATCAAACCGATGTACCACAGCCTATTTCCATGTACGTGACGTAGGTATGACGGGGAAGGATTGGTCTTGGTCAGTATGTTGCACCTTACCCTTATGTTAACCTTCGGCATTCAAAAGAACCCTCTATGGACAATACCCCATACTGTTTTGTGTATTTCTTTTTCGTTAGCCTTGGCGTTGTACTGTGTTGTGTACCGTAAGGCCCACTGCATCCGATTTCAGCACGCAATTGTTAACTTTCATAAGGGTTACGACCTTGCCTGTTCATAATTCCGAACACATGCAAGTTTAGTTTGTCAGACCAGACGTGCCGCTTGACTACGCCTTCACTATATCCCATATATGGTATATGAATGAATAACGTTTTTCCCCCTTCGTGGATAAGGAGAAGAATAAGCCATACAACACAGCCACACGCTACATACAGTACGATCCCCTTTCCTCCTAATCATGCGCCTCTGTAACCCGTCTTACCGGTTTTGAGAACCGGGTCCGATATCGCTAACCCCTTAGATTGTGTTCAAATAAATTTGTCACACGCACACACATATGCTATTTTTAACGCAGTGAAAGCAAGGCGAAGTGGTAACCGCACTTAACCATGATGGTTTTCTGTCAAGTGGAAGCTGCATCGTCTAATATAATATGCAGTGTGTTGACGACTTCTAGTCGCTAGATCGATCAGTTTATATGAAGCTTTGGATTATTACTTGATGTGGCGTCTTAAACGCTTCATCCCCGATGACAGTGTATTCTGTGAGGACCACTTTGACCTCTGTCTGAAATATATTTTTTTCCTTCGCCTTATTTCTCTGTTCTCCAAGGCGGTGTGCGTTGCACTATGTTTTTATTGTGCGCCTGTCGGCACAGTGCATCCGACTTCAGCATTCATTTTATGTAAGGGTCTGCTTCCTCCTACATTTTCTAAGGAGATGCTTCCCCCGGGTAACGGATGGTGTTGTGATGGGGGAGCGAACCTAGCACATTCGGATTGTGAGCCGTGTCACTAGACCACGCCGCCTCCTTTATATATTAAAATAACACTGTTCCACAACAGCATGTGGGTTATACGGTCCTTTACTGGGGAAGGAATAATTGGTCCACTGAGACTAAACAGAGGTTTGCATAAAACTAGCTACCTCATCGTGTCAAAATAAATTGCTAGAACAGTGATGGGTTAAAGAACGCCAACTGTAGTGCTTGCCTTATGCTCCAGCTGGAGTGAAAGGAAGAGACAATAATAAGATAGCGGTATGTACCGGTGACAATGAAGTACAGACGATACTTACATGTCTTTAGAAATAATTAGAAAACGATGGATTGAAATTGATTAAACCTTTACATGATTTGATCCGCGTTTTATTTCTTTACAGTCCAGTCTCATTTTTAGATTCGGGAGAGGAAGACTAACAATATACTGGTAAAATATACTGATCAGACATATTAGTAAGGATCAGGCAAAACATGCTGGCCAAGACCCTCTCTTCGGCATCCTAGTTGCATATCCTGGAAACGAGCTGTTCTCATGGTAGCCTGGCTAACGGGCTGAGGGATCGACGTGATCCCCGTAGTAGTGATTGACACGCAGATGAAGCCAAGGATAGCACAACCGCCTGGAGGACCCCGGTCCACCTTCATCAGCACGCTCGGGATGTGAAGAAAGCTACTGCAGTCCGTAACTTAATGTCCTTTTCACGGCGTGCACAAAAAAATGACCTCACTTGTTACGGGATGACCTGAACATGACCTGACCTGACCTGTTAGAGGTTAAGACAAATCTAAGCAAATAGGTTGTTTGCGATTGCCCACAATGAGTAGGTTACTCTTTTGTGCGCCCTGAAAAGGGCATTAAGTGGCAGGTTGTCGGACCTTTCCGAGCGTGCTGATGTAGGTGGACCGGGGTTCTACAGGCCGTTGTGCTATGCTTGGCTTTATCTGTGCGTCGCTCACTACTACCGGGATCACGTCGAACCTCACACTGTTAGCCAGACTGTTGTCCTCGACAACAGTCTGTTTCCACGACGACGATCGAGGATGTCAGGTGAGGGTCTTGGCCAGTTTATTTCTCCTGGCCCTGGCTAACATTGCCTGATCTGTGTGTTTTGCCTGACTAGACGTTAACCTCATCGTCCCAATCAATTAGGCTAAACTGTTTGAAGTTAGGACACATCTAAGCAATTCGGCTGGACTGGTTAAGAAACACTACATCAATTGAAAATAATAGCTGTCCATCGTTGTCGATGAGGACCGCCGACATCATCCTTGTCACAGATTTCCCTGTTGGGTGTGGGTGCGCATGTGGCTGAACAGGCCAATGCGAGCACGAAAACATCTGCTACATATCGGGCACACGAGGTTTGTAGAAGGGGATGGTGTTCCCGCTACTCGGGATTTCCACGTCTAGCGTCTGCTCTGGGCTTTCACAACACGGTCGTCTTCACCAGCAGCTACACCCGATTTGACTGCGCTTCTCCAGTCAGATCTGTTTTGCGCAAGACATTCCCAGGTGTCGATGTCTATCTGACAACGTGTTAGTGAGTCCTTCAGACCGTCTTTAAAACGTTTTTTTGTGCGCCCTCTCTCGCGCCATCCCTCTCTCAGCTCGCCGTAGAGAAGCTTCTTTGGGAGCCGCTCGTCTGACATACGGACGAGGAATTGAAATATAACAACGGACAATACGGATGGCACACGGAAGAACTTGACACCTCCCCTCGCTGTCTAGCATATGCTAACATAAGATACAGCAAAGGTGATATTGCAGACGGATAAACGATGGCGACTTTACAGATGAGATGCCGTAGTGCATCTCAACTTCGCAGCTTGACTTAACGAAACAGCAACATTCTTAACTTCCACGCCATGTAACCAAATCAAGACACAGCCACTGAGTATCGATTTACTTGTCTTTCATAATTAATCGATATAAGCTTCTTTTTTTTTAAAACAGAAAATGAAAGGTTTGATTGGTAGCTGTGCATTCCAATATGTTGGGCGTATTCGAATATTTGGTACTGGTAAGCACATACGTCGCGAGAACCGTATGTTGTCGACAGTGGAAATAAACCAATCCCTTAGCGATGAGAACAGCCTCAGACAGGCGCGTTTATGTGCCAGGCCGTCAAATATTGACCTGCTTATATCAGTTAAAGTTCTTGTGGCTGGAAATTTTAATAGGATGGGGTAGTCAGTCACATGTCCAACCCTTCTTAGTTGCCTTTACGGCATGCCTGTCAGGTTGCAGTATTACTATTATTTGTTCCCCATTCGAGCCACTGTAACATTCGTTCGACTATTCAACATCGCCACTACATTTGTCAAGATGTTTATCAAATTGTTGACTATTCTAAATTAATCAAACAAGCACATATAATTATATTATATTTACAATTTCGCACTCTAAACATACCTTGACATGTCTGGTTAGGCAAAACATACTGATCAGACATGTTAGTCAGGGTCAGGCAAAACATACTGATCAGACATGTTACTCGGGGTCAGGCAAAACATACTGATCAGACATATTACTCAGGGTCAGGCAAATAATACTGGCCAAGACATCCCCTTCCCAAATCGACTTCCTCGCAGTCCCTCCTGGAAACGGACTGTTCTTCGTGGCAGTCTGGCTAACGAGGTGGGAGGATTTGACGTGATCACTGTAGTAGTGAGTGACACGCAGATGAATACAAGCATAGCACAACCGCCTGGAGGACCTTCAGCACGCTCGGGATGTAAGTAAAGCTACTGCAACCCGCTACTTAACATCCTTTTCAGGGCGTACTATGAGACCTGAAAGTTTTCTTCTACAACTACAAAAAAAACTGTTTGCCTTAGAGAGCTGAAATGTGGCTCGTGTGCTCGACAACCCTGGCTTAGATAGTTAGTCATCGACTCCATTGACACACAGACAATCACCCGTGATATTTTCCACACAAACGCACGCAATTTCAACACAGAAACGTCTCGCGCGTGATCGCTGACATCCTGCTTCACAGAACGACAATGATATAACATGCACCAAGAACATCGCCAAGCATGAGAGTAGATCTAATTAATTGAATAATGAATGTGTTGCAGCCCCCGAGAAGGGCTTGCGTGCAAGGGAACGCATTCTGAAACAAGCGTAGGAAGACTTGAGGTATTTTTGTGTCGACACCGGCGTCTTTTCTGGGCCCTTCCTATGTCTCCCGCCAATCCGGTGTAGACACAGATACAGATGTGCTAGGATTGGTATACACCATTTTGAAGGTGTTTTTTCACCAGGTAGTAGGTGATTTACTTCGGTTCAAAAGCGGACAAAGAATAGTAAAACTGTAACCTGGCTGGTATATCTAAGTCTTAGTCGACCAGTACTTCGACATTGGCACATGCCTCTGTGCAGGTTCCAGCTCTGTTGCGAGCTAGCTGTAGCCGCTAGAAGGATTTCCTGCTTAGCGGGCTAGGCTCGAGCAGCTTTTTACTCCGCCGCGGAGGAAGTTAGTCGTCGTGTGAGTCCATCTTAATAGACTCAAACATAACGCAAAGTAGATCCGCAGCTTGTAAGGCGCCATCTATGCTGCTCTTAACAAACCACCTAACCAAAGCCGGTGTTATGCAATGTCACACAGTTTTGTTTCTGTTGACTTTACAATTTTGAAACAGTTCATAGCAATCAAAATACATGTCCATTTAAAATATAACAAAACCAAGACTAATCTCACTGCAGAGATACGCATGGAGACTGAACCGATAGATTACGGCCCTGTCCCAGTAGTGGCCATACAGTGCGTAGGATAAGTCTTGTTATACTACCTGCACCACCGTAATAGATGTATCTAAAGAGGCTGCTGAAGACGGATGTGTCGGATCGAAAGGTGCAAATTTCACAACCAAGCTGTAAACTAGCGACACGGCGCATTCCGTTATCCAGACTACATACTTCTTAACTTAACTTCATTATACTTGTTTAGAAGACTCTACAGAGGCTGTATACAACCAGCTTATTCCACTTTAATTAAAAATGACTGTCATCATCCGATCTATTCTTGAATGCATTAACTGACCCTGCCTCCACCACATTATGTGGCAATGCATTCCAAGCATTCACCACTCTCTGACTGAAAAAAAAATGTTTCATAAAATCTAATCTGGACCCGCCTTTAAATAATTTGAAGCTGTGCCCTCTAGTTCTTGTAGCCGGTCGAACTTTGAAAAAGTGTAAATCGAATTTATACTTTCCAACGATTAATTTATAAACCTGTATTAAGTCACCTCGAATTCTTCTCTTTTATAGACACTGCAGGCCAGTTTTTCAAAGTCGCTCCTCATAACTATAATTCTGGAATCCTGTTACTTACAAAGTCCTGTTCATGGCTTCGCAGCGGAAGATTGAGAACGAACGCAGAAGAAGAAGATATCAAAAAAGAAAGCAAAGGAAGCCTCCTCAAAATGTATAAACAATAAACCACG
This sequence comes from Ariolimax columbianus, assembly GCA_036924085.1. Lineage (NCBI taxonomy): Eukaryota > Metazoa > Mollusca > Gastropoda > Stylommatophora > Arionidae > Ariolimax > Ariolimax columbianus. Next base: position 19,457,714 of record JAVGWX010000022.1, read on the forward strand.
CGAGAAAGAACAGAAATCCTCCTCATACCGTGGCAGAAAGGAAGCGACTAGGTCTATCATTGTCACAAACATCCGGTCTGCTAAGCCGTATCTTGTGGTTCGTGCCTTGACACAATTGGTATCACAGGTTATGATAACATGAAATAATTGTATAGACACAAACATAATACATTATTTATATATGTAATCAGCAACGAGTGCATCTGTCCGCGTGAAGTGGTAGATCACACTTCGCATGCTAATATGCCCTGAGATAAGGAAGGTTCCATAGAGAAGTTCATGTCGTCTGAGTAGCAAAGTGATAGAGCGCCCGCTTCTGACTGCTAAAGCGTCAGGTTCGATCCCAGTTGTTGATATGGTATTGTCAACCCAGCTATAAAAGGGGACCGGGTTTACCATAATGGAAAATAAGTTAGCCACAAAGGGAACTGACCACCCCACCTCATAAAAATATGAAAACAACGAAATATCGAACACTTCATCTCCGACGACAGTGTCTGCAAAAGGACTAAAGATCAGACGTTATGCATGCCCATACCGGCAGAGCTATTGTCTCTCAGCACAAAGTATTAAGGCTATCTTCCATGTCACAGCACGTTCCAGTCCTGTGATCCTCCTTCTCCATTCCTCTCCCTGCGAAGTAAAGGGACACCAGTAGGTGCCCCATTATAAAAAAACTTCGACGAGTCATATTCAGTGCTCTTGAAGTAATCGTTTCCTTGGCATGATGATGTTGATAGGTCACTGCAAAACTGCATGTAGTCAGCTTTTACGACTTATATGGGGAGATAGTGGGCCTAGTCTTTCCATTTCAGTAGCAATAACTGGCCCAGAATACACGGAGTCGCTCCAGTGTACCTAGCTGTAAAATATAAATGAATCAAAACCTTTTTAGAGCCATTTGGAGCATATGTTTTCAACAACATTGAGCTGCCTTGTAACTATTGACGTATTATATCTGGACAACCCGTGCTCGAGACAGAATCGAATAGAAACCAAGATGATACCAGCACAAAACTAAAAAGCATAGTTCTGCTCGAACCCAGCCCACTAAGCAGAGAAATGCACCCACCGACCAACTCACGCAAGTTGGGGCCTGCACAAGGACAAATGCCCTTGTAGATGCACAGATCGACTAATGGTATCTATTTAAGTTTCTGAGACTAAAATCTTCTACAGGAAGCCAAGTGTCGAAGAAAAAAACAAAACAACAAAACCCGAGGATTTGAACTCGCATCCTTTCGGACAAAAAACTGACATCCTACTTGCAAGACCAGCCGCTCCCCAGTATTGTATTACAAGATAAATTACACGAGCTCTAATCCGATACCTGTGAGACCAGACATGTTTCGGAAGTCGGTGCTATGGTTAGAGGGATTAGGGGTCACGAGTTTATGGAGAGAATAGCAGAGTTCATCTCCACTAATTGGCAAATATTGTTTATTGCACTGCAGGGGGTAGGTAATTCGGATAAAAGCAGAAGTGTTGCTCGGGTTATAATTTTTAGTTCCAAATCCGACACTGTTGGAGGGAAACAATTAGGGGAACTACAGATCAGGTCAGGTCATCCCGTAACCGGCGAGGTCGTTGGGGCACACATGAAGACATCCTCACAATCCCACGCCACCCCCTCCCTGTCAGATGCCGCTGCATGTGACCTTCTGGGTACTACATCGCAAACTTTTTTTTTGGTTTGGCAACATTTTTTTCTCTTCGTCGTCAGTAGCTGCAAAACATCTTGTTCCAAATTTACAGATGGGTAGACCGTAGCGTGTTTAACCTGTTCCTTTTACAGCGAGAGGTCAGCGCTGTAATCGCTCAGTTTATCAACACTAATTAGTAAACATTGCTCTCTGCGCTGCTTATGTTATGTGCGATAGAAATAAACGGCTGTCGTTATTTTATTAGCCCACAGAAAATGGACACGAATTTACTTCAACACCGGAAAAGAGATAGGACCAAACAAGCACATTCCGATCCTGAACACGCAGCGCCACCTAAGTGCGAACTCATCACCGACTCGTTCCCGGGCGGAAAACCCTGTCGGTGACTGGTCACAGCACCGACGTGTTACCAGGTGCTATCGGTTATCTGTTCCGTGTCACATATGTTCACCAGCTACGCCTAAGTCCCACGTGACTTTCCCTGGTCACAACTTCTGTTCCGGGACTAATTTAAAACAAAACAATGAAGGCCAGGCGGTTATTTCGTTAACAGCTGTCTCCGCGGGATGGGGCAGGTTAGACAGTGTTTGTTTATATGGTTTAGAAGAGTTATCACTCGTAATGAGTTATTTCTCACAGCAGGTTCTCAGTGATGCCTCTTACCTCATGGATGATGGGGGTTCGTGTAAAGACTATCATCAGGTGCAGGGTACCGATCAGGGGACCCCCCCCCCCCCCAACATGTCCCTACCACGACGTTCAATAGAAGCATATTCTGGTGCACCTGGACGAACGAGTTTGACATCGAATCTGTGATCCGCATAAAGAGAGCCCTTACTTTGCACTACAGTCTATATAAGACATGTCAGGAACCAACCACTTCCACGTGAGTCATCTGAGGATAGAGTGCCCAACTCTAAAGTCCTCAACAGGGAAAAGCTATTGAGAATTCATGCTCTGTTACAGATAGCACTGGTCAGATGAACTGGACATGTTCGCAAGCCCGATGTGCGTCTCTCTGAATAGCTATTATAAGGTGAGCGTAGGACAGGAAATCGCTCGACGGGTTGGCAGAAGAAACGGAACAAAGTCTCCTTAAAAGTATCTCTGAACAGTTTTCACATTTATGTAACATCCTGTGAGCTGCCTGCTCTGAACCTCTCAGTCTGACGCATTACCATCGCACAGTGTGCTCGCGCAGAAAAAGTAAGCTGCAGGAAAGAAAAGACTTTAAGACGGGTCAATTCCTGATGTCTTCCACGTATGGAAGAATCCTGTCACGCTCGAATCGAACTGTACTTTCAAAGGCGTCCACGTCTGAATTAACATGTCTGACGCTGTCTACGCTTGCGTTGGGTAACTAATAGCATTGCAGAGAACACACGTGCACCACCTTCTTCAGCACGCCCCTGGATGAAAGAAGAGCCAATGTAAACAGAGAAAATCCGTCAAGAGCTTCGAAAACAAACAAACATCTCAGGGCGTATTCAGAAATGTGTGTCTAAAATAGACCCATCACATCGGCAGAAGTTCTCCAAGCTGTACGCAGAGGACAGAAATACGTAATGCGGCTACAAGTTCCATGTTTATATAGGACCTAATTATCAATTACACAATTCCCGTATCGCTCCGGTCAAAGCATGAGATCACTACTGTAATTAACCCGTTGCTGGACAATAGAAATGGAACATTTTTCATAGAACCTACGTCATTACATCAAGGTGCCCCAATAAATGCTTAGTCCCTGTCGTTGCTCAAAGTTCCGACGACAGAGCGCCAACTCCGTAGCTCCCTCAGCTACTCTGAAAATGTCCCCTGACATCAGGTACCAATTTACAACTGGGTTGACTGGAGAAGCGGCCATGCCGTGCGAAAAAAACCAACGCCATGCCCGGTCTCTCAAACTGAGCATGGCGTGATTCAAACCGTGTACGCTGGGACTATAAAGCAAGCTGACAACCTCTAGACCACCGAATCTCCTTTGCAGGAACCCTGCGTCATCAAATCAGTACGCCTGTACTCTAAGGTCGTGGTTCTTGTATCACTTAATTTGACACACAGAGACTACCAGCCCCGCCCACACCCTCATTACTCACTATTTGACGTGACTTAGTCACTTTTCGTACACGCTGGGGGTTTAGGGGGCAAACGGTGCTTGCAATCGAGTGTTCAGACAAACAGTTGATTGCCCTTTTGTCTCTTTGCATGATTGAGTGACCGCCTCCTTTTTTGCCCTTATGTCCACCATTATTGGGTAAGAATTCCGTCACCGTTTATAGTTTTTACTAAGACAGTGACTAGAAGCCAAATTTTATCGATTTTCAACGATTACCAAGAGTTCTTATACATGCACAGCGTGTACGCGAGACCTCCGAGTGTGTCGTCCATCTCCGATGTGACTAGACACTGATAAAACTTTCCCGGAGACCAGGGAGCACCTACGCACTTTTGCTCATTCCTTTCTTGAGAGGCGATCGCCTTGCTTCCCAGCTATATCGACCCCTTATTTACAACATGCGTAGTAGAATCGGGTGGTTTTACCCATATCTCCACATCAATAAGGGATCATCTAATCTACTGGTAGGCGAACATAGATCCATATGATTTACTGACGTTGTAGCTATAGCGCCACATACGGCATTATACTGGGTCGCCCCGACTTTTGTGATGTGGCTAGTACTATACCTTGCCTTCCATATCAGCAATGTGTGTCTGGAGTTTCCATTTACTTTGTTAGAGGAAGTCAACGCAGCAGATGGATAGATGACAGGAGAGTAATGCTTCAACTACATAGTTACACTATCCGCCGCCTACATTTGGGCAAAGAAAGCCCCCCCCCCCCCGCGGCCCTCATCTGCACAAATGGATGGACAAACTGAATTTAGTGCTTACAAAGAGTCAGCGTTCGAATCCCTGTCTCGACACGTGCCAGTACTACCCAACTATAAATTTGTGCCAAACTTATATTAAGGGAAGAAAAGACGGCGAGGAAGGGATCTTGTCAACCACGATATTAAACGATGTGGCATATCACAATGAAGTACCTAACACAATATCCCCGGCGACAACATTTTCCGTGGTACTACCACCACTTTTATTCACCACATAACCTTCCTTTCCTTAACAGCATATCCAGTGTAGAATTTATTCGACCGTATAAAAGTGTTTAAAAACTGCATGGAAGAGTGGTTTTTCCATCGACGAAGAGATGGATTCGAATCTAGATAAACAGTCTACCTTTCTGTCTTGCATGTGGAAAAAGTACCTACCCTTCACACTTCGTTGCGACTACATTTTGCAAGCAGGCCTCCATTTATTCTTCAATTCTATCAATCTCCGACATCTCCCCCCCCCCTCCCTTCCCTTTTCTTCGCCAAATTCAACAAGTAGAAAGCGCTTTGATGATAGTTTTCCTTAGCCTTTGCTAGAATTATTAAAGCGAGTCGGGCAGACAGACACACGTCTTATGAAAACAAGCACTAGGACAAGTCAGTGAATAGGTCATAGATTGTTATTACAACAAGACAAAAAACAAACTAAAAAAGATACGAAAATGAAAACCATGTATTACTGCGCCTACACTGCCACTTATTTCTCAACATACTTTCCAGCAACATTGAAGCACTTATACCATCGCCTGATCAGTGCGCCAATGTCTGCACCATATAAGTCTTTGGTCTGCTGTCTCGGCTACATTTGCACTCACGTTCTAAGTGTTCGTCATTTGGGAAATCTCCCGTCAAGGTGGGTTTTTAGTGCGGCAAACAAGTGGAAATTAGTTGAGGCATGAAAGTGGATATTCAAGAAGTTGGCCACCGTAGTTGATCAATTTTGTGCTGGGTTCATCAAGCCGTTCTGGTCTGACATTGTTATGATGGAGCGGTCTCATCTAGTCAGCAGACCTGGTCTGGCATTATCATGATGGAGCGGTCTCCTCTAGTCAGCAGACCTGGTCTGGCATTATGATGGAGCGGTCTCATCTAGTCAGCAGACCTGGTCTGGCATTATGATGGAGCGGTCTCATCTAGTCAGCAGACCTGGTCTGGCATTATCATGATGGCGCGGTTTCCTCTAGTCATCAGTTATGGTCTGACATTGTCATGATGGCGCGGTTTCCTCTAGTCATCAGTTCTGGTCTGACATTGTCATGATGGAGCAGTCTCCTCTAGTCATCAGTTCTGGTCTGACATTGTCATGATGGAGCAGTCTCCTCTAGTCATCAGTTCTGGTCTGACATTGTCATGATGGAGCAGTCTCCTCTAGTCATCAGTTCTGGTCTGACATTGTCATGATGGAGCAGTCTCCTCTAGTCATCAGTTCTGGTCTGACATTGTCATGATGGAGCAGTCTCCTCTAGTCATCAGTTCTGGTCTGACATTGTCATGATGGAGCAGTCTCCTCTAGTCATCAGTTCTGGTCTGACATTGTCATGATGGAGCAGTCTCCTCTAGTCATCAGTTCTGGTCTGACATTGTCATGATGGAGCAGTCTCCTCTAGTCATCAGTTCCGGTCTGACATTGTCATGATGGAGCAGTCTCCTCTAGTCATCAGTTCCGGTCTGACATTGTCATGATGGAGCAGTCTCCTCTAGTCATCAGTTCCGGTCTGACATTGTCATGATGAAGCAGTCTCCTCTAGTCATCAGTTCTGGACATTTTCTTCTAATTGCATCCCTCAACATAACAATAACTTCACAGGTTGATAAAGCATTCACATTGTCATAATTCTTCTGGAAAACGGTGAACATCACTAAGTGAGAATCTCAAACCACTAATGGCGTAACCTTACATTTCCCGGCAGAAGGTAAAGATGGATGTCTTCATGAACATCATCTAGTGTCGACGATAGCATAGACCATTTCAACAGCCGCTGTACGTGCCAGAGTCCTATAATTGACATGACCTAGCGGAGTTGAAGTTCAGTCTTCTTGCCCTTCTCCACCTTAAATGAAACGCACGGTCAGCAAACGATGAAGTAGCAACTTACATCTGAAGTGCCTTTTCTATCTGTTCTGTTGAGTGAAGTGTCGAGATGAGGAGTCGGCTAGTAACAAGAGGATTCTTTAATCTGATAACAAACAGATGATCGTATTAATAACACACGGTAAGTCTCGTTCACGACCGAATCAGTCATCTAATCTCACATCTGACGTCCACTTACTCGGGAGCTGCAATCTTCCGACATCTTCCATCTTTGTGGATTTTTTTGTTGTTGTTTTCAATCCCTGGTTCTGTAATGTTACTTTAACACTGTCTTTGTCTTGGCTCTTAAGCTCCGCTGGTCTTTTGTTATATAAGCACTCGCGGCGAATAAGTTTGCAGGCATGCGTGCCATATGTACATATAATTGTATTCTGTTTGTCTATATATTAAGTCAGGCGTCGGCAAACTACGGCCTCGGTGGCCGAATTCGGCCCACCCCCTATTTATTTTTTACTACACGCGAGCTAAGAATGAATTTTACATTTTCATGTTCTTGAAGTACATGCTATAACGGAACGGCCTACCTACCATTGAATGTGCCTCTTGACCCGCAGTCTAATACATTCACTATGAGGCTCTTTACAATAAATCTTTGTCGAGGCCCTACATTGATTAGATTCGTGTCTTGAAAAAGCTATAGTCCAGCCTAAATTGATTAGATTCGTGTCTTAAAACAGCTATAGTCCAGCCTAAATTGAATAGATTCGTGTCTTAAAACAGCTATAGTCCAGCCTAAATTGATTAGATTCGTGTCTTAAAACAGCTGTAGTCCAGCCTAAATTGATTAGATTCGTTTCTGAACTCATTACAGTCCTACCAAACTGTTTAAATTCGTGTCTTAACCTTTCACAGCCCTGCCTAATTCATAGAATTAGTGTCTTAAGAAACAACTCTATTCAATTAGACTGGACGTGGGAAGGCGTGGTCTAGTGGTTAAGTGACACGACTCACAAACCGAAGGTGATAGTTCGCTCCCCAAGAACAGCACTTGCATTTACCCCGGGGAAGCAAACCCTTAGAAAATGCAGTCTGAAGCAGATCCTAACATAAAATGTATGCCGAAGTTGGATGCACTGGTCCGACATGCGCAAAATAAAACAGTGCAACGTACGCCTCATTTGTGGAATAGAGAAATAAGGCGATTTACGAAATAATATAATGTAATGTTGGCATTCTATCCTTCTCAGTTAACGGGGTCGTCTGTTTATAGTAATGGTAGAGCATCTGCTTCTAACGGAAAAGTTACAGAGTTCAACTCCCGTTACCAGCACACTTCAGTCAATGGCGCAGCTGTAAATGGGTACCTGGCGTGGTGTTATGGAAGAAAAGCAGGAAGGAAATGAATTTAACCACCCACACCTCATAATCAACCTGTGGCCTCGAACAATCAAGTCTCCAACACTTCACCCCAGACTGCGGTGCCTGGTATGGGACCACGTTTACCTTATACCAGCTAAAGGTCCTGAAGAATGTGGTGGATTTTGGTCTTCTAAATTAAATAATACTTCAATGGGGTTCACTCCCACGAAACAAGTTATACACCACCTACTCTAGAGGATCAAGTATGGCTGACTGAAATGAAGTAACAAACTGCTTAGTGAAACATTTATCTCTGCAAGTCCCAACACCTGACTTCTAGCATTGGCGGTAACCGGGCCTGGAGCGTACGCACAGTATTGAGAACAGCATTTCCGGTTGTTTCATAAGGTCAATTCTATTTACGGAATGCGTGGGTATATTAAACTGTTGAATAAAACTTGTGGGAGTTTGGTTGGATTTTTAGAGATGTCTTTCCTCTGTTTTTTGGTGATCCGTGGAGGGAACTATTGTCGTTAACAGTCTAATGTGTAACTAGAATTGAAGGAAAACATCGGACTGCTGCAGTTTTAGAGGCTAAGGATGTCTGCCTGTTATATATGATTGTGAGTGCGGCGCTCAACACATACAGCTAAACAGTGACTTGAACATAACATACTCCAGAGTGCCGGCTGTGCACACGTCTCTATGAGTCTGTTGAGCACCATCTTTTTGAATGCCCGGTGCTTGCCGGTGTTAGGAAAGAGCTTATTTCTCCAAAGTCAGACAAATGGGACACTTTGTACGGAACTAACCAATAGCGCATAAACACTTGCAGATACTACTATTGGGCCAAAGGGCAGGAGCTCGCATGCTGATGAATCAATAAGCAACCTGGCCGTGTATTACGGTGGTGCATGGACCTATTGTCGCCGTTGTTTGTCCACAATGAGATTACTTTTTTGTGCACGCTGAAAAGGGTAAAGTGGCAGATTGCAGTACCTTTCCTCACATTCGGAGCGCGTTGATGAGGGTGGACGGGTCGGTTCCAGGCGGTTGTGCTATCCTATGTGTGGCTTCATCTGCATGTTGCTCACTACTACTGACATCACGTCAATCTCCCACCAGGCTGCCATGAAAACAGCCCGTTTCCAGGGAGACCTGCGTGGAATGGGAGCGTCTGTTTATAGTAATAGTAGAGCACTTACTTCTAACGGAAAAGTTACAGCGTACAACTCCCGTTACCAGCACGCTTCAGTCGATGACCCAGCTGTAAATTGATACATGGAGTAGTGTTGTTTACAAGTTCAGCTCAAGTGCCATCTCTGCATCTTAAGTCCACTGCAATGGATTTTGAATAGGTTTTTTTGTTTGTTTTGCATTCGCCTTATTTATCTATTCCCCAAGGCAGTGTGCGTTGCACTGTGCTTTTAATGTTGCGCCTGTCGGCCAAGTGCATCCGACTTCAGCGTGCATTTTATGTAAGTGTCTGCTTCCTCCTGCATTTTCTAAGGGTTTGCTTCCCCCGGGGTAACGGTCTGTGCTGTGATGGGGATCGAATCCAGCACCTTCTGTTGTGAGCCGAGTCACTTAACCACTAGCCCACGTCGTGTCCAAGAATGTATATAAGAATGGCATTGGGCTGCCAATAGCAGGCTTGCTTCGACAGTCGTGGGATAACAACAACAACCTGAAGTAATGAGAGAATGTAACATAATGTAAAACAAAGGTGAAAGAAGCCTGTACTGACATCAATGCATTTAATTAGCATGGTAACATCACCTCAGGAACATCGCCTCAGGAACATCACCCCAGGAACATCACCTCAGGAACATCACCTCAGGAACATCACCCCAGGAACATCACCTCAGGAACATCACCCCAGGAACATCACCTCAGGAACATCACCTCAGGAACATCACCTCAGGAACATCGCCCCAGGAACATCACCCCACATAAAAGAACAGGTAATGTCAAGGCAGCTTCAAAGTTGACGTATTATCTCCTAGATGACTAATATCGTATCAGCACATTTCAGCCGTGAGGTCGTTATTCGCAGAAATGGGTCATTATCAATCTCAGTGAACGGATTGCTATGTCCGCCCACCCGGTGTATATTAATGAGGAAATCCTGGAGTGAAGCTAATTAAAGGTAATGAGTACGGCAGTCTTGACGCTGAAGATACAGCCAGGGATGAGGTGTTAGTCGAGATTTTCTAGTGCTAATCTTCAGCTGTTCGTGAGATGTAGGTGACCAGTTCCTTATCACGCGCTGTCGTGTCTTGACTAATTCAGGATCCCATCAATATATGGGCAGACTGGAGAGTGTCGGGGGCGGGGATCTTCTTCTTCTTCGTTCGTTCTCAATCTCCCGCTACCAAACCCCGAAAGGGCTTAAGTAGCAGAATATAGTACAGAGAACGGAATGCGTTGTGTCATAGTTTACAGCTTGACTGCGATATTTGCACCTTTCGGTCCAACACATCCGACTTCAGCAAGCATTTTTTGAGTACCGGGTTAGTATTCCTTCTTCGATCCCTTCTCCTTAGCCAGTCTGCCCTGCTGCAGCCTGTTATCCAGGATCACCGCGTGAAGGTGTAGAAGGGTCTTGGCAGCTCTGGTTCGCTGGCCCTGACGCTAGCAGTCAGCTATGGGTCGCTGACCACTGCAGCTCACGCGCTGTTCAGCATCTTGATCCCGGCGGGGATCGAATCCGTTACATCTTCCGTGAGAATTTAGGTGTCTACTTAAGTTGGCTGATCAAGATACTGAACAGTGCATGAGCTGCAGTGGTCAGTGGTACATAGCTGGCTGCTAGCGTCAGGGCCACATAGCTGGCTGCTATCGTCAGGGCTATATAGCTGGCTGCTATCGTCAGGGCCATATAGCTGGCTGCTAGCGTCAGGGCCACATAGCTGGCTGCTAGCGTCAGGGCCACATTGCTGGCTCCTAGCGTTAGGGCCACATAGCTGACTACTAGCGTCAGGGTCACATAGATGACTGCCGCGTTAGAGCTACATAGCTGGCTGCTAGCGTCAGGGACACATAGCTGACTGCTAGCGTCAGGGCCACATAGCTGACTGCCGCGTCAGGGCCACATAGCTGGCTGCTAACCTCAGGGCCACATAGCTGACTGCTAGCGTCAGCGCCACATAGCTGACTGCCGCGTCAGGGCGACATAGCTGGCTGCTAGCGTCAGGGCCACATAGCTGGCTGCTAGCGTCAGAGCCATCGAACCAGAGCTGCCAAGACCCTTCTACACCTCCATGTGGGGAAGCCGGATAGCAGACTTCAATAGAACAGACTGTCTAAGGAGAGGCGATCGAAGAGAGAATATAACCCGGTACTCTCAAATATATGCTGAAGTCGGATATGTCGGACCGAAAGGTGAAAATATCGCATTCAAGCTGTAAACTACGATACAACACATTCCGGACTACATCCTGCTACTTGCAAAAGCTTTTTTCATGTCTGGTAGCGGAATATTGAGAACGAACGGAGAAGAAGAACATTGACTGACTGACCCCTTACTCAAAAGAAAGAATGAACTTAAACTTACTATATTAAACTTTTTGCGTTTATTAGCGCAAATATATATGTGTGCATGTATACATATATATATATATATATATATATATATATATATATATATATATATATATATAATATATATATATATCTTGTTGACTTAGATATATTACCAGATGAAACACTCCCTACTTAATAACTTTGTTAAAAACAGCTGGGGACATTTGTAATTATATGTATTGTGCGAACAAAGCAAACTCATATTGAAATTGGGCCCACAGGTGTACTGTTAATTGGGTCAATATGCTTGCATTATAGTTCTTCACTTTATTGTTAAAGATGTCCATATGCTTGGCTATACTGCTAAAAATGTCCATATACTTTAATAAACTGGTTAAGATCTCCATATGCCTCAATAAACTGGTGAAGATTTCCATACGCCCCAATAAACTGGTTAAGATGTCCATATTCTTACTGATGCTTCCGAAAAAGCCCGTAGGCTGAAAGATTACTGCTAAAAGAGTCCATATATTTCACCAAACTAACAAAATTCTATAATTCCATATACCGATCTTACAAACTTCTTCTTTTTCTTCTTCTTCTTCTTCTTCTTCTTCTTCTACTACTTCTTCTTCTTCTTCAGCAGACTTCCCCGCTGGTCCGGAATGAAGTGTTAGAGACTTCTTCTTCGTACGCTGTCAGACGACGACTAGAATTTAGACGACGACTAGAATTTATCGAAAGGAAGCAGCGGTCATCCTGAGGCTGTCGACATTGTCATATAGCTTGTTGGCACTGGTGATGGCCACATGTGCTATCTCTTGTTCTCGTATGTCGGACAATTTTGCAGCAGATGTTCAAGGGTCATTTTCCCAGTACCACAGGTGTACTCGTCAGTTGCACATATCTTCAGTTCATTCAATAGACGCTACCTCCATCTATTGTTGTCTGTGCGGAGTCTGAACTCAATTTCGTGGATATGCTCTGAAACTGTTATCTGGGTTTGATTTTAATTTTAATTTCTGTATGGGCAACGATAAATCGTATCACGTTTCCGTTTCTTACCATTGAAATATCGCACACTCGCCTTGCACGCAATGTGATATTTTACACGCTTAGAAAACCGTACGAACGTTTGAATGTAGAAAATGTATTAGGCTCTAGGTTATCCTGTTTATGATTACACGGTTGCGTGACTCTCGCAAGTTTTTATGTGCATCCAATGAAGCGTGAAGCAGATGTGCTACGGGGCTGTCTTTGCAGTGTGTCGATGTGTGAGCAACACCCATCCACCTCCTGGTCTTCATAAATAAACAAATAAACAACACTAGCCATGCTCATCAATTGGGCAGCTACATCCTCTTAATTTGATAATATGGATACTTGACTTTATCCACGTGGATATCATTGGATCGCTCGCCACTGATATCGTTTTAGGGGCCAGCTCAAGTCAACCCAGCTGTAAATGGGTACCTGACTTACGGTTAGGGAAGGGATAAGCAGCGAAGAAGGGAACTGGTCTCCCCACATCACAATCTAAGGCTTAGTACTTAACGTAAAGTTGGTGTACTGGTTTAGTTGGTGTACCAGTTTCATTTACATCTCCTTGCTCTAAAAGCTATATGCATCCAATCTATTCTATACTGACGTATCTAACACTTAAGCACATGTGGCCATCACCAGTGCCAACACTAGACAAGCCCTATGGCAGTGTCGACAGCCTCGGGATGACTGCTGCTTTCTTCGAACAAATTCAAGTTGACGTCTGTAACACTTCATTCCGGACCAGCGGTGAAGTCTGCTGAAGAACCTCCTCTACCTGACCGTTTGCTCTCCGCGTCATACTCTTGCTACCATAGCCCCACTCTTCTCCTTGCATGTTGGTTCCAACCAAATACATGTCCTTTTATGTTGTAAAGTTCCTTCTAATACCAGAGCATGACACATACGCAATTGTACGGACCAATCCACTTGAGATTCTGTGAAAGTTCAGTTTAAGAATCCCTGTTTTCGATATTCTTCTTCTTCTTCTTCGTACGCAGTCAGACAGTAACCATTATTTTTTCGAAAAAAGCGGCGGTCATCCTGAGGCTGTCGCCACTGCCATAGAGCTTGTCTTGCAGTTCCACTGGTGATGGCCACATCTGCTCTCTCTGATCCTCGTATGTCGGGCAGTTCTGCAGCAGATGTTCAGCGGTCATTTTACCAGTACCGCACGGGCATTCGTCGGTACCACCTATCTTCAATTTGTTGAATAGGTGGTACCTCAGTCTTTTGTGGCCAGTGCGAAGTCTAAAGACAACGACCTGCTCTCTTCGGTTCAACTGGTAATAGGCATCGTTTTTGGTGTAACCAGTATGTTCGGTTTCCCATTTGGTCATGTATCTGGCTTTGATAAGCCGTTTTGACTCTTCGTACGTCATACTAGTATCTGTTTGTGGTGTTTTCGATATTAACGGGCTATAAATGAATCATCCGCGTGCTTGGCATGAACATGTGTGTATAGTTACTGACTAGATCAAATGGGCAGATATCTACGTCCTTCGCGGTCATTTTTCCGTTAGTCTTGTCTTCTACAGTTGAATGCGTTGAACTGTTATTTGCGCACTACGACAAAGTACATCCGACTTCAGCACGAATTTAAAAATAGTGTTTATTTCCTAAATTGCCACTATCCTTCTAAATCAGAACGTAAACACGATTGGATTATGAGTTGTGTCACTAACAGCTTCGCTGCGCTGCTCCACCCTCCACTTCCACTCTTCACGATATTATCGTCATGGTTTCGTTTACGCTCCATTAAGAAACCATTGATTTTTCGCTTCAGCGAGTCTGGGTCGTTCCCTTCCTAGAAGGTCGTCACAGGTGACGATAAAGGTTGTGATGGGGTTGGCACCGTCACTTGCATAAAAACCATTCACGTAAAAAGCACAAACAAATGGATTCGGGATTCTTTATAAACTGGGTGATGATGTTGGTGAAAGCCCATAATAGGTAAGATTACTTTTTTATGTGCCCTGAAATGGGCATCAAGTGTCGTGTTGCGCTAGCTATCCTCACACCCCGAGCGTGCTGGTGAAGGTAGGGACGTGGACCTACATGCTGTTGTGCTATGCTTGGCTTCTTCTGTGTGTCGTTCATTACTACGGGGATCACGTCGATCTCCCACCGCCTTAGCCAGGCTGCCATGAAAACAGTCCATTTCCAGGGAGAGCTATGATGAAGTCAAGGTGGGGATCTGGACAAGTATGTTTTTCCTGACCCTGACTAACATGTCTGATCAGTATGTTTTGCCTGACCCTGACTAACATGTCTGATCAGTATGTTTTTGCCTGACCCTGACTAACATGTCTGATCAGTATGTTTTTGCCTGACCCTAACTAACATGTCTGATCAGTATGTTTTTGCCTGACCCTGACTAACATGTCTGATCAGTATGTTTTTGCCTGACCCTAACTAACATGTCTGATCAGAATGTTTTGCCTGACCCTGACTAACATGTCCGATCAGAATGTTTTGCCTGACCCTAACTAACATGTTTGATCAGTATGTTTTGCCTGACCCTAACTAACATGTCTGATCAGTATGTTTTGCCTGACCCTAACATGTCTGATCAGTATATTTTTGCCTGACACTAATTAACATGTCCGATCAGTATGTTTTGCCTTACACTAACTAACATGTCTGATCATTATGTTTTGCCTGATGAAAGCTGGACAATGTAAATCCAAAATGTAGTGCTGGTGCCTATGCTCTGCCAATTGAAGTGACGGTCAAATTATTTATAAATATTTAGGGCATAGTATGAATAGCAGAGTGGTAGCTCACTTGATTCTCACATCAAATAAACTGGGTATCATTATGTCCCAGTTGGGATCAAGATGCTGAGCAGCGCATGAGCCGCAGTGGTCAGCGGCCCATAGCTGACTGCTAGCGTCAGGGCAGCGAACCAGAGCTGCCAAGACCCTTCTACACCTCTATGCAGTGATCCTGGGTAACGGGCTGCAGCAGGGCAGGCTGGCTAAGGAGAAGGGATCCAAGAGGGAATGCTAACCCGGAACTAAATAAATGCTTGCTGAAGTCGGATGTGTTGGACCGAAAGGTGCAAATATCGCAGCCTAGCTGTAAACCACGACACAACTCATTCCGATCTCTGGACTACATTCTGCTACTTAAGCCCTTTCAGGGTTTGGTAGTGGGAGATTGAGAACGAACGAAGAAGAAGAAGATTATGTCCCAGTCGACCCAGCTGTAAATGTGTACAAACTTTACTGTTAGGAATTAAAGGCAGTCAAGTTCTATGTGGTAGTATAGGAAACAGTAGATCTATTCTTTCTTCCAAACCCTAAGCAAGATGCCCATATATCCCAAACGCACGAAAAAGAAAGTAACACGCCTAATTGTTGGGCATACTCCACATAATAAGCAACTGTAAGGGGGATGGGGGGGGGGGGGGATAGAATAGACGCATGGGCGTGATCTCCAAATGAGGTCAAAGGCCACAGTGCTTTTTCTCCTGTGATTACACGAATTGGTCCTATCTTTACAACCGAAGGCGTTCACACCGATACGACCCTGCCCACCGCTCTTGCTGTTATCACTTTCCTTATCGACGCCTTCCAAAGTACGTTGCTAACCCGTAGTATGTTAAGTCTGACTTGGTTGTGTTATTCCTCCTGCACAGATGGTGTCACTCAAAACCGTTAAGCTACCCGCGTAAGAACAGGTCTTAACATACACCGAATCATTCCGTCGTACTACCTCAGTTCTAGCTACCTATAGCAACTTTTTAAACCGTGTCTCAATATCTCGATTCAAATTACGTTTTGGTACGCTTCCATTTCTCTTGCAATGGGGATTCCAGAACAGAGACTGTCTTGTAATGTTACCGGGGGGTTTCCTTAATTTGTAACCAACACCAGCGTCTTACCACATGACGTTCTGGCGGTGTTTGTCTTATTTTTTCCCAGCAGTTCCGCACTAACGAATCAATGAGGCAAATCTCCACTCACCAAGAAGATCCCATTATAATCATCATCATGTATCAGTCTGGTGGTAATTGGAATATATGGTCACAACAGATGCTATCTATCTGTTCATTTTCTGTGACGTTTTTTTTTTAGTGGGAGCCGCGTAGCGCAGTGGTTAGCGAGATGGCTTCACATCTGAGTGGTCCTGGGTTCATTCCCTAGTTGAGGCGGAAATGTTTTTTCAGACCGCAACGGCCTTAGCCGTCGACCCAGCCTTAAATGGATACCGGTTCAGTCCGGGAAGGAAAAGTGGCGAGGGAGAGGAGATGGTTACCGCCCTCATATAGCCGAGCCTTTGATATGTGTGATCACTAACATCTCACACCCATACAGCAGTAATGCTATGG
The DNA here is from genome assembly GCA_036924085.1 of Ariolimax columbianus. Classification (NCBI taxonomy): domain Eukaryota; kingdom Metazoa; phylum Mollusca; class Gastropoda; order Stylommatophora; family Arionidae; genus Ariolimax; species Ariolimax columbianus. Next base: position 19,474,562 of record JAVGWX010000022.1, read on the forward strand.
GTTACTAAACTTTACTTTCTTGAGTTCAGTCATATCTATCTAGATTATATTTATCTAGATGGCCGTACTTCAACCCATGACACCCAGATTGACCTGCCTTTCTTGGCCGTTCGCCGCCAGGTGTTCACGTATCTTCTCTCTCGTCTCCTTCGCCGTGGGTTCCAATATAGTGCATGTCTGGTTTTGCTGTTGCGGCCTCTTAATGGGAGTTTTGTCTTATCCTTAACGTCTCTCTCAAAATTTAATGTATTGGTTGTTGCTGTATTCCTTCTCACAGATCCGTTTTTCTTCGTTCTTCGTTCTCTAAACACACGCTACCAAGGCCGGAAAAGGAGATTGCAAGTAGCAAGATGTAGTCTGGAGAACAGAATGCGTTGTCATAGTTTACGCCTTGTCTGCGATATTTGCACCTTTCGTTCCAACACATCCGATTTCAGCAAGCCGTTTTTGGGCACACCATGTGGGAGTGGTGAAGTGTCTTACCAGTTCTGGTTCGCAAGCCCTGACGCTAACAGCCAGCTCTGGGTCGCTGACCCTGGCGTCAGCAGTTGACTCTGGGTCGCTGGCCTTGACGCTAGCAGTCAGCTCTGGGTCGCTGGCCCTGGCGCTAGCAGTCAGCTCTGGGTCGCCTGCCCTGACGCTAGCAGTCAGCTCTGGGTCGCCTGCCCTGACACTAGCAGTCAGCTCTGGGTCGCTGGCCCTGACGCTAGCAGCCAGCTTTGGTTTGAGTTTCATCTACGAGACTTCAGTAGGTGACTACTCTTTTGTTGAAAGCAAAGCAACGAAGACGGGAACCTAGCACCCTACCTTTCAAGTAAATTTGGTCCCATAACAGACACTGATGTCGGAGAGGAAGTGCTAGTGGTTTTATTATACCACTATACAGCTTGTTTGTCTGCTGTGTGAGAAAGGGTTGGGGCGTGAGTGACCAGTTCCAGTCCCCGCTGCCCATTCTTCCCCAACAGAAAGACAGGTATTAATATACAGATGGGTCGACTGTAGCGTGCCTGTAATTGTAGTTGAACCCTCTACATTTGTTGTGAGACGCAATGATTCTACTACTGTGCTTCGACGCCGAAAAGAGGCGTGGCTTTGTCAAACGAGATTTGAACCGATAACAAACAACAATTGTGTCCAGTTATTGCATTCACTGATACAAACGTTGGGTGCATTGGTCCAGACGTCAAGCACGCCCATTAAAACCTTGGTTGCACTGATTTAAGCATCGAATGCACTCGTCCAACCATTGGCCGCACGAATCCACACCAACGGCTCTCCTTCTCAACAGCATATGCCATGCCTCAGTGATCTAGGCACAACAGATCTATACATAGAAATGTCAAGTCGCATCTATCAACGACCTTGTCCTACACTACAGCTCGCCTTTCACTCGCCCATTTTTAGTGTGTTAACCCTCACGCGTGTTGTCAGAAGAGGAAAGAATAGGTTCACTTTATCCTTCCAAGCGTATCGTAAATTACAACTAAAGAGGGCGGTGGCTGTGGCTAGCTTCTTCATTGTGCAATACGAATCGTTACAAATAAATTGAAACTGTGGCTGTAGTGGAATTCAAACGGGGATAGTCATTGAAAAGTATAACTCAGACACCGCGACGTAACTTGAACACAAACAAACTACGTTACGACCAAAAAGTCTTTATCGGGGACAAAGAACAGCGCGAATGAAAACAGCTAACAAAGCATACCAGTTCCTAGCAATAATGACGACTGGGTATTGATACCAATCGTTGTTGCTATGAGTTGTCAATTGCTTTCATATATATTGTAAGTCTGCCTCCCGCCTCACCCTCCACCCTACCCGTGACAGCACAAGATAAGGTAAAACATAATATTTGAAACGCTGACACGAGATGTGGTTGGGGAGGAGACCTGATTGTCAATGTCACGAGAATTGACACATTTTGACGAAGATCTTCTTAAACTCAATTGTGCATATACAAAATGACTGTATATATTAATAATAATAATGATAATAATAATAATAATAATGTTCGCTTAGGCGTCTCAGGCCCGTTGCGTTGGTCGGCCACATCCATGACCGACAGCTGTGGCGTGGTTCCCCAGGCCTCGTCCAGGGCCGAGGAGGAGGTTGCTACTTGCTGGAGCCATGCTGTTCGGGGACGGCCTTTTCTGCGTCTCCAGCCGGTCGGACGAAGACTTTTGGCGCCGAGGAACGACTTGTGTAGTATCTTGTGGGCAGGAGTTTCCTTGTCCAGCCGTAGAACATGACCGAACAAAGAAACTCGGCGCCTGTCAAGTGTTTCTGAGATTGGGTTGAGGCCTGTTTTAGTAGAGACCTCCACGTTTCAGATGCAGTCATGCCATCGGATGTAGTCATACCATCGGATGCAGTCATGCCATCGGATGCAGTCAAGCCATCGGATGAAGTCATGCCATCGGACGCAGTCATACCATCGGATGTAGTCATGCCATCGGATGTAGTTATACCATCGGATACCCAGGACACATCGCTGGTTGCGCATATGAAATGTATAAAAGTGTATGTAAGCGTAATATGAATTAGAAGTTTTTTTTCTCTAAATACAAGAACAAAAAGGAATAGCTACAAATTAACTAAAGAAAGGTCCAGATTAGATATTAGGAAATATGATTTTAGTAAGAGAGTGGTGAATGCTTGGAATGCATTACCACAGAAAGTAGTGGAGGCACGGACAATTAATACATTTAAGAATAGATTGAATGCGCATAGCTTTTAGAGCAGTGTAATGTAAATGAAACTTGTTGTATACAGACTCTGCAGCGTCTTCTAAACTAGTATAAAGACGTTAAGTTAATATAATGTCGAAGAGGAAAAAATACATTTCAGAAACACCTTACGTAATCTATAAATATCTTCAAAACTGTATACCATAAACGGGTTCTAAAACGTTTTCCCTTCCTTTTATTGACTATCCTTATAATTGTCGCTAGTGTGCGTGGGCATTCATACATCTTGTTTATATATCGGTCTGATTCATTGAGGGTCTATCCAGGTGATCCATTCAAAACCACAGAGCCACACAAAGCGGTGTCAAATATTGACAGAAATCGCGAGAGGTTTTCTGTCCGTGGCTGCAGAAGAATATCGAGTGAAATTTATGAACTACTTTTTCAACAGCGCTTCTTATGTCGGTTAGAAAACTTATTACTGTTTGTATGTGTGCCCGTACTTTTAGTCGGCTGGTTGAGATTACTAGGTAGTTAGGTACGATTAGCGTAGTGATAGAGCAATAGCTTTTCATGGCAGAGGTATGGGGTTCGATCTAGCTGTAAATGAGTACCTGGATAATACTACTGTTTGGGAGGGAAGTTGTTAGATTCGGTACACTAAGCGACAGCTTGTATGAGGTAGGGTCACAGTTCCTTTCCTCGCAAAATTTTGCCCACTTACAGCTGGGTTGGCTGTAGCGTGGCGGTCGTTGGAGTTCAACCCCGTACATTTGCCCAGAAAAGCGAGTGATCTAGCAATACACTAATCAGCCGCTGCTCTATCTACCTACTATATCTAACTACCCCTATCTACCTACTATATCTAATTACCTCTCTACCTACCTACTATATCTAATTACCCCTATCTACCTACAATATCTAACTACCCCCCTACCTACCTACTATATCTAATTACCTTTCTAACTACCTCCTATATCTAACTACCTCCCTACCTACCTACTATATCTAATTACCTTACTAACTGCCTTATATATCTAATTACCTTCCTACCTACCTCTTATATCTAATTACCTCCCTACCTACCTCCTATCTAATTAATTACGTCCCTACCTACCTACCATTTCTAATTACCTCCCTACCTACCTCCTATATCTAATTACCTACATAATCACCCGGATACCAACCTAATGGCCCCCTCTTAATGGCCGATAGAACCAACTTTATTGCACTTGAGCGCCCCCATAATTTCTAGCATTATCGTGGCCTAGGGGTTGTGTGCTTGGTTTACAATCACACCAGATTCGAATCATGCTGTACTACATTTGATAGACAAGGTTTGTCCGGTTTTTTCATGAACATCATTTATTAGATGTTTTCAAGTTCTCTGTCACTGACGAAGACTATCTGGTTGTAACTTTGGTTTCGTTTCGTTTATGTCCCGGTTCGTTAACCTAACCAAACCTAAATATGTTTTTAATCGACATTTGACCTTTAGTTAATCCGCAGCTTCGATTTATTTTTACTGCCTTTTTAACGCATAGCATTATCTATCAAATATGAATGAATAATTCATAGTCCTGACTACAGTGACTTATGAGCATTAAGTTAACTGTAACAGGTAATTCGTCATGTGTCATGACTGAATGCCTAGCTAAACTATCCTCTCTCTTTCTCTCTCTCTCTCTTTCTCTCTCTCTCTCACTCTCTCTCTCACACACACTATCACACACACGCATGGATGCACGCTCGCAACCATCTGTCATCTGTACATTTCAACACTTAAGATATTCCCAGTTCTTCTCATCTCTACCATCTTGTCAAAACAGATCTGCCCGATTTCTCTTGGGTCTCTGTTCTCCTAGATCAGTGCTTCTTAAACTACCAAACCCCGAACCAATTACAAACCCCCACTGTCTTTTATGTTATTCCTTGTATATATTTTCCAAGTGTATAAAAGTGTTTGTCTTTGTAATCGCTGTAAGTAACACACATTCACTGTTTCTTCTGGGACACTGAGTCTCTAGTCCAGTCAGGCACAAAACACTGACCAGGACGTCGCGTCAGGGTAAATACGCTGACCAAAACCACAATCACTCTTCCCTGTAGCGTTCCCTGGAAACAGGCATTTAAAAATATACTGGTCAGACATGTTAGTCAGGGTCAGGCCAAATATACTGGCCAAGACCATAACCTTGGCTTCCTAGTAGCCCTCCCTGGAAACAACCGCCTGGAGGACCCCCAACAGACTACAACAGAGCAGACTGACCAAGTAGAAGGGGCCGAAGAGGGAAGGTTAACCGGTACGCACAAATGCCTGCTGAAGTCCGATGTGTCGAAACGAAAGGGGCAAACATCACAGTCAAGCTGTAAATCACGACACAACGCATTCCGTTCTCCGGACTACATCCTGCTACTCGCAAAGCCCTTTTCAAGGTTTGATAGCGGGAGATTGAGAACGAAGAAGAATAAGTAAGGTTACTACTATAGTCACCAAATTGTAGATCACCAGCTCGTTCTCCAGACAAGCAACATCCGTTCTCCAGACAAGCAACATATTAACACAGCCTAGTTTCCAGCAGCCGACGCGACCGGGGGAGTTTGTCTTAATCAGTATGTCTCATCTGATCTCTTGTAACTGTTTCATCCCCCCCCCCCTCTTTCCCACCCCACATGCACCCAGTACATGACCTCGTTTGTTCTTAGCTGAAAAATAGTCGCTGTTTTCTATTCTGGGTCACTGAACGGAAATCCTGGTGGTGATTTTTACGTTTTGTACGGGCAAAGAAATAAAACGAAATTTCAGTGACTCAGCATTTCTTAAGTATACTGTGCAAGTTTACCAGAGCGCGGCTGTCGGCAGTAATAAAGATCCAAGCCCTACTACCTTTCACATCTTGGAGGAACGAGTTTTGGCCTTTTCGATACGCATAAAGTTAACAGAATCGGGAAGATCTATTACTCAGTAAAATATTATATCTGCTACACCGACTGATATGAAAAAGTACACGATTCTTTGGGTGTAGTGGTTGATGAAACATTGTTCTAAGCTGCTGCTATGAGAGCTTGTGTTTTGTAGCTTGGCTTGATCTAAGTCGCCCCAATTCTCTCATGGGATTTGTGGGTTTTCTTTACTTATTATCGTTTGTGGGAAACTGAGTCGCTGGTCTGGTCAGGCACAACATACTTACCATGGCTGAGTTAGGGTCAGGTACAACATACTGACCAGGGCTGAGTTAGGGTCAGGCACAACATACTGACCAGGGCTGAGTTAGGGTCAGGCACAACATACTGATCAGGGCTGAGTTAGGGTCAGGCACAACATACTGATCAGGGCTGAGTTAGGGTCAGGCACAACATACTGATCAGGGCTGAGTTAGGGTCAGGCACAACATACTGATCAGGGCTGAGTTAGGGTCAGGCACAACATACTGACCAGGTCTGAGTTAGGGTCAGGCACAACATACTGACCAGGTCTGAGTTAGGGTCACGCACAACATACTGATCAGGGCTGAGTTAGGGTCAGGCACAACATACTGACCAGGGCTGAGTTAGGGTCAGGCACAACATACTGACCAGGGCTGAGTTAGGGTCAGGCACAACATACTGATCAGGGCTGAGTTAGGGTCAGGCACAACATACTGACCAGGGCTGAGTTAGGGTCAGGCACAACATACTGATAAGGGCTGAGTTAGGGCCAGGCACAACATACTGATCAGGGCTGAGTTAAGGTCAGGCACAACATACTGACCAGGGCTGAGTTAGGGCCAGGCACAACATACTGACCAGGGCTGAGTTAGGGCCAGGCACAACATACTGATAAGGGCTGAGTTAGGGCCAGGCACAATAAACTGATCAGGGCTGAGTTAGGGTCAGGCATAATAAACTGATCAGGGCTGAGTTAGGGTCAGGCACAATAAACTGATCAGGGCTGAGTTAGGGTCAGGCACAATAAACTGATCAGGGCTGAGTTAGGGTCAGGCACAATAAACTGATCAGGGCTGAGTCAGGGTCAGACACAGTATACTGACCAAGTCTATGATTCAGGGTCAGGCGCAATACACTTACCAAGACCACACCTTTGTTCCAAGTAGCGTTTACTGGAATCAGTCTGTTTTCAAGGCTCTCTGGATTACGAGATGTGATACAGATGAAGTCAAGAATAGCACAACAGCTTGGAGGTCCCCAAGTCCACGTTCATCAGCACGCTCGAAAGCTATTGCGACCCCCGCCTAGTGCTCATTGTGAACATTCAACAACTTGTCGGCTGTAGTTTCTACAGGATTGGTAGACAGCCCAGTGCCCGACACCCAACTCTCCAAGTTCCCCCTTACGACATGCTTGGCTAGTTGAAGTGTTACTATTCGATGCTTTTATTTTGGGCTCCGATAACACACGGATATATGTGTTTTTCAATAATTTTCTGAACGGTGTCTTTTTTAGCACTTATCAACAGTTTAGGTAAGGATGGCGAATATTTTGTAATGATTCAATCAAACATCTCTATAATTCAGACATTCAGTCATGCGAATCAGTACCTGGTGCCTGGTAATTAAAACTTTATGTCAGGATGGCTTTTTTTTGTTTTGTTTTTTTTGTTGCTTAGATGTTTGCCTCACTAGTTTCTCCTGGCGGAGGCGCGCCATTTTCCACCGTAGACCGTAGTCCATTGGGCGATATCAGGACGCATAAACCAGTGCTTGGATGCATATGTGCGTCTGTATGTACCTATGCTAGGTTTGTGCGCCCTCAGAAACTAGCCCAACCAAAGTGCAATGGAAGGGCCTCACCATGAGGGCGCGTGTGAAAGTTGTGCAAGGGTGTGACTGTAGGACAGAGTCAAATGAAACAGAGTGAGGCGAGAGGAGAGAGAAAAGGGGAAGAGTGGCCCCCAGGGTGAGTGCCTCTGAAGTGTGTGTCAGGATGGCGGCTGTTTTGTGATAACTCATCAAACATCCTTGGAATCCTGGCATTTAGTCAGGCAAATCTGTGCCTGATACCTGGTAATCAAAAGATATCCTTTTAACAGTATATACAAGTAGGTCATCATTATATACTCTCCTAATGGACCAACGTTGACACATTCAAGAAATTCCCGTCTATTCTCGCAGAATATGTGACACCAACAGTTAAAAAGTGGACTATTATGTGATATCAAATTCAGTGCTAAATATATATATATTTCTTTTGTTTGGGGTGAATTAAGACACACGTACCAAAACTTGATTCCAACCTTGCCTAAGCTACCATTGGTACTGCTGATCATTCCTGCAACCCCCTTTACATATGTGAGCGTCTGTCTGATTACCAAATTCTACATCCGCCCCACATTATTTCCCATCATTCCCTTAACCTTGGTCTAAAATAAATGCGCAACCGACACATAATGTGACCCGGACCCCTCCTATTCTCGCATAAACATAACCTCTCGGTTTCTCCTCCCGTACTACTGGTGTGCCGGCCTGGCTGAGACTTGCACTTCCTTATAAGGTTAACAATGTTACCATCCGGAGACGAGATGCTTTTGAACTGAAGTGTGTATTTGTTTAAAATAACCGCGGGATTAGAAAGGGAGGAAGCAGGTTCATGTTAACTGCATTCGAATGAGCTGCATAATGTAGCAAGCAGACGTTTCATGTTTATTTATCTGGTCTTTCTTAAGCCGGCCACCAGGCGTACACAAAGCTAGCTACGAGGCATGCATGTATGTACGTAGGTGGTCAGGCATGGTTAAACAAAACTGGTGCTTTTAATATAACCGTGGGGAATAAATGGAACAGATCTGTAGAACTGTGGCACCTGTCCCACGTCAGCGCTTACTTGTTCCAGACCTGTCAGATATGCGGTAATGAAAGTTGCGACACGTTGTTTCTGTGTGTATCCCCTTTTCTCCATACACGAGAAACTGCACGGCCATGTTGGGAGTCTTGAATTGATTGTTGTCTTTGTTAGTAGATGAATACCTGATGTCGATCGAGGAAGAAGCCAAGCACGAACACGCCAAGAAATGAATTAAATGACGTAACTTTTTATTACATGACATTGGGCCGAAGGTCGAGAGCCCGGTTGCTGGATCTGTAACAACTTAACTTTTTCTTTAATGTTACATTTTCATGACTGAAACTGATGCTTTCCATCAATTCAGATGTTTGTCATTCCTGTAGCGTACAATTAGCATAGTGATAGAGCCCTTGCTTTTCATGACAAAGATGCGGGGTATGAATCTTATTATATGTCCTTTCCATTCGACTCAGCTGTCGTAGCTGCGGAATCAAGGCGTCTTAATCTTGAAGTCATCAAGCATAAACTATGTTAACAAAAATATAAACTCATGCCTTCTTGGATAGGAAACACGATGCTAACCTCTCAGCCACTCGTTCCCTTTGACAGGAGACACGATGCTAACCGCTTAGCTACTCGTTCCCTTTGACAGGAGACACGATGCTAACCGCTCAGCCACTCGTTCCCTTTGACAGGAGACACGATGCTAACCGCTCAGCCACTCGTTCCCTTTGACAGGAGACACGATGCTAACCGCCCAGCTCACTCGGCCTTCTAAGAGTAACATAACATGCAGAAAATTGGATGCATCAACACCTTCGAAAGAGCTTTCTCTAAGTCATTCACTTCCTTCAAACATATATTTAAACGACTTCAAACTAACTACACAATTTTAAGCTTGGTAAACACTCATGTGCGGATAGGTGATGCGTGTGGCACCAGTGTCCGTTGAGCACAGCTGTAATAGAAGTATCGTCCGTTTGTAATACCAAATGTCTGTGTCAGGCCGCATGTTAATAACCATTTAATGAGACGAGATGCGAAACCGGTGTGCACACCTGCTGGACACGTTCAAACAAGACTGAATTTTTATTGATTTTTCAAACTGCTATGCTATCTTAGTTGTACGTGATACAGACATTGAGCAGCGTATGAGCTGCAGCGGTCATACGACTCATAGCTGACTGCTAGCGTCAGGGACGGCGAACCGGAGCTGTCAAGATCCCCTCAACACCCCCACGCGGTGATCCTGGATAATAGGCTGCGACAGAGCAGACTGACTAAGGAGAAAGGATCGAAGAGGGAAGGATAACCCGGTACTTAAAATATGCCTGCTGAAGTCGGATGTGTCGGACCGAACTGTGCAAATATTGCAGCCAATCTGTAAACTACGACACAACGGCTTAAGTTATCCGGACTACAGCCTACTACTTGCAAAACCCTTTTCAGGGATTGGTAGTGGGAGATTGAGAACGAGCGAAGAAGACGATCCAAGTTGTGCTCTTCTCAGTCGATTCAATGAAAGCAAGGAGGAATTCCAAGGCTAATAAAAATGCAAACATACGAGTGGCAACAACACGAGCGACCAGTATTTAAATGCACTCAGACAACAAATACACACAACAAAAGTGCCACAAGGATTGCACGGACAATAATTGTAAAACGGCAAATTACGTTGTACTGTTTGGTTAGGCTTGTGACCCAGTGTTTCCGATTTTAACAGGTCTTTCTGGCATGTTTGCATATCTTAGCCATTGGCTGTCCGCAATCTGCTAATAGCAACATCATCATCTATTCGCTTGGTCCGTTTCACAAAGCTTCGACCTGTGCCAAGAGATTTCTACCTGTCCCTTTAAATTTCGATCTTCCCCCTACATTTCTACCGACCCCCTTAAATTTCGACCTGTCACCCGAAAGTTGAACCTGTCTCCCTAAATTTCGACCTGTTCCCCTAAACTTCGACCTGTTCCCCTAAACTTCGACCTGTTCCCCTAAACTTCGACCTGTCCCTCTAAACTTTGACCTGCCCCTCTAAACTTCGACCTGTCCCTCTAAACTTCGACCTGTCCCTCTAAACTTCGACCTGCCCTTTAAACTTCGACCTGTCCCTCTAAACTTCGACCTGTCCCTCTAAACTTCGACCTGTCCCTCTAAACTTCGACCTGCCCTTTAAACTTCGACATGTCCCTCTAAACTTCGACCTGTCCCTCTAAACTTCGACCTGTCCCTCTAAACTTCGACCTGTCCCTCTAAACTTCGACCTGTCCCTCTAAACTTCGACCTGTCCCCATAAATTTCAAACTGTCCGCCTTGGGAGACCTTGTTAAGTAGATAAGGTAATGCTGCCATATCTCTTGGGATCATTAAAGAAAAGTGAGTCTTACAGCAGACTTAACCTCAGGTCTGGAATGAAGTGTTAGAAACTTCAATATTCCAAACCACAGCTTTATCAGGTTGCCATTTCTCTACCTCGCCGCCTTTCCTTCCCTACTGTAAAACATTAACCAATTTGCAGCTGTGTCAATTGGAGCGTACAGGTAACGATTACTGTAAAACATTTACCAATTTGCAGCTGTGTCGATTGGAGCGCACAGGTAACGATTGTTGAACCCCATACCTTTTCCGTGAAAAGCTTTTGCTCAAACACTACCGCTGACAAGACCTCGGGGATGGAGAATGGCTCTTACAACCGACATTCGTTACAACTAGACGCCTCCGCATGTGCTTATTCTCTGTCATTACTGAAAGTATCAACGATTGATCACGAACATATTAGCTCCCGAAATTAAACTCTGACTTCGTCAGGTACCTATTTACAGCTGGGTCGACTGAGAGAAACAGCAAAACAAAAAAAACCTGACATGCCAAGTCTGAGCACCGCGGGATTTGAACATTGCACGCCTGTTTTGTAAGCAACGCAAACAACCGGTAGGCCGTGCAGGGGTTATCTTACCGGAGCTGGAAATGCGACATTCCGAGCTCGTGGAAACACACAGATCAAGTGAAACTGTAAAGCCCCAAACTAACAGTCTTTGTTCCCTTGTGTCGAGCTCAAACTTGTGGTGGTAGCTTGCTTTATCTTCTTTATCTTCTGTTTGGCTGGGCTTCACGACTAATCTCACTCTCTGAGTAAACTGTTCTAACTATACTGAACTTACTCCTCGGAGGTGCTGTTTATGGGAGCCGCGTAGCGCAGTGGTTAGCGAAATGGTTTCGCATCTTCGTGGTGTTCATTCCCCAGTTGAGGTGGAAATGTTTTTTCAGACCGGAACGGCGCCCGGGTCGACCCAGCCTTAACTGGGTACCGGTTCAGTCCGGGAAGTAAAAACGGCGAGGGAGAGGAGATTGTCCAGTCTTTGAAATGTGAGATCGCTAACATCTCACATTCCTACGACAGTAATGCTCTGGGTTTCTTTACTTTTACAAGTCGGTGTGCGTTGGACTATGTTTTTGTTTTGCGCCTGTCGGCCCAGTGCATCCGACTTCGGCATCCATTTTATGAAAGGGTCTGCTTCCTTTTGCATTTTCTAAGTGTGTTGCTCCCCGGGGTAACGGCCGGTGCTGTGATTAGGGAGCGAACCCAGGAACTTCGGGTTGTGAACCCCACCCCCAAAGATCAGACTTGACTTGGTCGCTCCTCTGCTACGCGCAGTAGAGGTAAAGGATCATAGCAGACAATGCCGTTGGGGATGAAGAGTTAAAGCCTTCATTGTACTTGAGCCACAGCTTTTAGATGTGGGGGAATGATCAGTTCCTCTCCTCGCAACCGTTTTCTTTCCTCTGCCATCAGCCAGGTACCAATTTACATGCTGGGTCGACTGGAACTGTCGGTAGCGGGAGTTGAACCCCTACCTTTTCCATAAAAACGAGTGCTCTACTAATGTGCTAATCACGCTGTAGTGTAGATGTTTTATTGTCTTACTCTTGTGGCGTATTGTACCATCAGGAGGGGGTAGGCAGCCCCAAGCACAGCCCTCTTTAGTCTGACTTGACTTAGTTGCTTCACTACTACCATGCGATGTATTCTTCTTTATTGTGGCTTATTGTCAGCGTAGTGGTAGAGTACTAGCTTTTCATGGCAAAGGAACGGGAGACGAATCTTGCTATCGGTAAGCCCTAGTCGACTGAACGTGTAAATGGGTACCTGGCATACTACTAAGGAAGTACCCTCCCTACCTCACGCAAGCTGTGGATTAGTACACTGAAATCTGAAACAACTTCATTTGCCAATGGTAGTGTAGTGACTACAGGATAATCCTTGATTGTAACTACGAGATAGCGTATGCAGCCCCTTGAACAACTATCAGCAGTCGTCGCATATGACACTCCTGGTAGGTTACCATTCCTTTATTCCCTTTTTGGGCCCCGTAATATTGGAACCTTCTTAACAAGGGGCACTGAAAACCACTAATATTTAGACGCGTTATTATTCTCATACATTCATTGAATCGAGCACATAAACTGACACACCTGTTCAAATAAAGGACATATCGTTTTACCTGTGCGCCTCGTATAAGAAAAGACATAGCCCAAGTGTTTATAGGGAACACACACTTTCCTGTACTTCGGCAAATATGATTGTTCTGTCTGCCTTTCTGTCAGTCTGTCCGCCCATCTACCGGTAAAGTCTTGCCTTGCCTTGTCCTGTCCTACCCTGTCCTGCATTGTCTCACAGAAATATCAGTTAATATTATAAATGGTCACCGGTTGACTCCGGTAAATAATAACGATGAGAGAAAGGAGATACCTACAACCCTCATATAGCCGAACCTTTGAAACATCTCCCACCCCTACTGCAGTAATGCTATGGGCTACTTTATTTATGTCAAGACGGTGTGCCTTGACTATGTTTTTATGTTGGAAAATGTTTTTACGTTCGGAATATTGTCCACCTAGAGGCTCAGGAGGAAAGAATAGTACCACTGCATGTAATCTTGTAACTACGTCGTAAAACACATTTAAGATGTATCTAGCAACCGCATGTAGTGCGAACTGCTACAGCAACCCTCAAGAGGGCAAATACGTGTTTAGATACAAGCTTGCAATAAGAGAGCCTGTCCTGCATTGTCTCACAGAAACAGCCGTTAACAGTCAGGAATATTGACCACCTAGAGGCTAAGTATGAAAGAATAGTACCACTGCATGTAATCTTGTAACTACGTCGTAAAACACATTTAAGAGGTATCTAGCAACCGCATGTAGTGCGAACTGTCACATCACCCTTCAAGAGGGCAAATAAGTGTTTGGATACAAGCTTGCAATAAGAGAGCCTGCTGCAGTCGGGACCAAATGCTTCTTATGGAACGATACGGAGCCAAGAAGAAGCTAGGGGCAGAACAGTTCTTCCTATCTCGTCCACATCCTACATATATTGTTTATTTATGCTCCCCGTCAATGACACACGAGATCTTGTTTACGCACACATCGTAACCACGCCTTACTCCATACTATCAGTGCTATTGTCTCTCGCGGATTACATAGATCAATGACCGCTGTATTCGTGAATACTCGTTCCTTCTGCTTCTCTAATCGCGTACGAGATAGTATGGAACGAGAGAGAGAGAGCGAGAGAGAGCTGAAACAGAGAAGACGGATAATGCTTTGTTGTGTCTGCGAGAAGCTAAGAGAAAACTCATGATAATCCACTCGAACAAATAAAACAGGAACAATACAAGTGTACATCTTAATATCTATTAACGGTAGTACCATAGCAGACACTGCTGTTGGGGATGAAGTGTTGGAGACTTCATTATTCTTATATTTGTGGAGTCCATTTCCTTTCATTGCTGCCTTTCCTTCCCTAGCAGTAAGCCAGGTATTCATTTACAGCTGGATCGATTTGAGCGTGTCGATAACGGGAAATAAACTTCGTACCTTTGCCTTGAAAAGCAAGTGCTCTACTACTGCACTATTCAGACGCCCAATGAGAGTTTACCCATATAAAAATACTTGCTTAAAGCGGATGTTTCGAATCGGAAGGCGCAGATATATCGCTAACTGTACAAATCAGCTCAGCGTATCATACTTAATGCAGATCATTCAAAGTCGTGCTGGTCTAGTTTATTTTGTCCAACCTGCAAACAAACTGATTGTGAAAGAACGTTTTAGGTTTTCATTATACCAAGGTTACTCACACACTTGTATAGCCATAATCACAATGCTAAATACCGCTCAGAACTGTTTGTGTGTGGATAGGTTTGCCTCTCTATAGTCTACTGCCGGAGCCACGCCCTTATCCACTCAGGACCATAGTCGTTTAGGCTATGTCAAGACGTATTAACAAGTGCTTGGATGCGATGCAAATGAAATTCAATAGATGGGCCTCACTGAGGGCGCATGTGAAAGTTGTGTAATAGTGTGCTTGTTGGACAAAGTAAAATTAAACAGTGTGTGGAAAAGACAACTAACTGGTAACGAATATTTAAGCTACATCTTTTTTGCAACCATAAGGCCTTGGTCGGGGAGTTGATTTTTAATCCTTACAGTTCTTCATTTTTGTTTGTTTGTTTAATGTTTGCCGTTCAGGATTCTTCTGGCGAAGGCATGCGTCTTTCAACACCAAATTGTAGTCTCTTAGGTTAAACCAAAACGTACTGACCAGTGTATTGATGCGTCTATAGATATGTTTGTAGTTCGCTTATTGATGCGATTATCCCCCTTCGGTGCGACTATCCACCTTAGGGGTTCAGTAACAATACTGTTCCGACTTCACTCTTATGTAATGGTATGATTATTGTTTTGTTTTACAGACAGTACAGACATCGTGGACAAAAAGCTGAAGCTGATCCTGGGTTTGATATGGACCCTCATTCTTCACTACTCCATCTCCATGCCCATGTGGGAAGGCGAGGAACCCACTCCTTCGGAAAAGGCACCCACTCCTAAGCAGAGGCTGCTCAACTGGATCCAGTCGAAGTGTCCGGATCTGCCAATCCACAACTTTACCACTGACTGGAACGATGGCAGAGCAATTGGTGCCCTCGTCGATTCGGTCGGACCTGGTAAGTGTTATGTTACTATGTGTAATCACGTATCCTGTTTGGGCCGTCTTCTCAAGTTACGTTAATGAGACCTGACTTGCCCTAGTTTTCCTTTTTCACTGCTCCAGACATCCTGTGACCTCGCAACTTTTCTGTTGAGACTCATTAGTAGAGTGCTCACTTCTGATGGCAAATTCGCCGGGTTCGTTCTTCGATATCGTCTCAAACACTCCATTCCCGACAGCAGTGTCCGAGATAGGAATACCTTTTCCTTTTACTCGTTTGTCTTCAGCTTCTATCTGGCAGTGGGGTTTGATCACTTGTCTCTCTCCCCAGAGGGTTAGCGCCAAGATCTGGGTGCTCTACCCAACTCTACTCCACCAAACTTCCAATTATTACCTGCCCTATTTATAGTTCGTCACACACTGCGATTCAAGGACGAATGCGAGTGGGACATGAATGCCTGCTACATCCCATTCGAGGGCTGGGAAACTTCTTCTTCTTCTTCTTCTTCTTCTTCTTCGTACGCAGTCAGACAGTAACCATTATTTTTTCGAAAAAAGCGGCGGTCATCCTGAGGCTGTCGCCACTGCCATAGAGCTTGTCTTGCAGTTCAACTGGTGATGGCCACATCTGCTCTCTCTGATCCTCGTATGTCGGGCAGTTCTGCAGCAGATGTTCAGCGGTCATTTTACCAGTACCGCACGGGCATTCGTCGGTACCACCTATCTTTAATTTGTTGAATAGGTGGTACCTCAGTCTATTGTGGCCAGTGCGAAGTCTGAAGACAACGACCTGCTCTCTTCGGTTCAACTGGTAATAGGCATCGTTTTTGGTGTAACCAGTATGTTCGGTTTCCCATTTGGTCATGTATCTGGCTTTGATAATCCGTTTTGACTCTTCGTACGTCACACTAGTATCTGTTTGTGGTAGTCTTGCACCTTCTTTTGCCAGTCTGTCTGCCTCTTCGTTGCCTTGGGCTGGGAAACAATTCCTCAGGATCGAGCTCTTTGGAGACAGTCAGTTGAAAGGATCATAGAAGCTGCACGTAGACACCTCCTGGCTGCAGAAAAAAGGATTGATGAACACATCGGGCAAGCCAGCCTAAGGAGCATGGCTGTACTATCTGTGGCAGGGACTGTCACACGCGGATCGACCTTTACAGCCAAAGCATACTGTGTCAAATACAGGCGGCGGGGATGGCTTGGCCTAGTGGTTAAGTGGCACAGCTCACAACCGGAAGGTGTTGGATTCGATCCGCATCACAGCACCGGCGGAAGCAAACCCTTAGAAAATGCAAGAGGAAGCAGACCCTTACATAAAATGAATGCCGAAGTCGTATCCACTGGGCCGACAGGGACCAAATAAAAACACAGTGCAACGCATACCGTCTTGGGGAATAGAGAAATAAGGCGAACGCGATAAAAAAAAAATACAGGCGACAGAGCTGGACAAAACTCACAGGGCGTCATGTCCATGGTCTACAGAGACTGCCACGCCAATGATGATAATGCTTTTGAGGTAAGACAAGACATCTTTCAAGGACACTAGTAAACAAACTGAGACAAAGAACAACACATTATCTCATTGTCTTCATTATTCACTAAAAAAAACTATCTAATCTATTTTCCTTAGAAATTTGACCATCCGTCTGAGACTTCTCTCGGTGCCATGTAGTTTCTCATGCAAATGGGTTGGGCAGGGCCATGTTACCTCTGCTCCTTTCGTGGAACCGGCAGATCTTGCGAGCATCTTCCACCACTTGTATGTTCTATCACGTGCTGGCAGAAAACGATTCGGGCGTGGGTAGTTCCTGGTGTGACCGCTCCTCCAGTCGACCCAGCTGTAAATGGGCACATAACGTATGCGTTGGGGAAGGTATAAACAGCAAGGAATGAAACTGGCCACCCCATCTCACATAGGCTTCATCTTAGTACATAAATAGTTATCTTCATCCCCCACGGCAATTGTTGCCCTTTACCTAGCCAATAACGGTGGGGATCAACACTCCGATCTCCAAAGTAGCGAGTCAACTGAGGAACCTCCTTTGTCTACTCTTTAGCTATCTACATTTTCTCCAAGCAGCCCAAAGAGCATTAGCTTTGACTGCACGAGATTGTGATGGTTGTTTGAGAGTTCAGTTCTAGGAGATATCTCGCCTGATTAGCTTCTGTTGTTTCTCTGTAGGCCTGTGCCCAGACTGGGAAGACTGGGATTGTAAGAAGAACCTGGCCAACGCTAAAGAGGCCATGGACGCTGCCGAGAAGTGGTTGGATGTGCCTCAGGTAATCCATCTGTGTGTCTGTCAATAAGCATCTCTATGACGTTTTTGTCTGCATATCTTTCTGTGACAGTCTGTGTGTCATTTACTTTAAGGAAATGTCTCTCTCTCTTGAGATATGTCTAGCTGTCAGTATGAATGTCTGTTGATTTGTTGTTGTTTGTGAATGCCCACAATGAGTAGGTTACTCTTTTATGCGCCCTGAAAAGGACGTTAAATGGTGGGTTGCAACAGCTTTCCTCACGTCCCGAGCGTGCTGATCAGTGTGGACGTGGTCCTCCAGGCGGTTGGGCTATATTTGTATTCATCTGTCTGTCATTCACTACTACGAGGATCACGTCTATCCCTCACCTCATTAGCCAGGCTGCCTTGAAAACAGCCCGTTTCCAGGGATGGCTACTAGGAAGCAGAGGTGAAGGTCTTGGCCAGTATGTTTTGTCTGACCCTGACTAACATGTCTGATCAGTTTATTTTGCCTGACCAGATGTTAGTCTTCCTCTCCTTATAAGTTATCTCTGTGTGTCTGTACATCAGTATGTATATCTATCTTCCTATCACAGGGGCTCACAACAATAGAGGAGTTCAACATCCCCCCCCCCTTCCCGTCGTGGAGCATTTTAGGGCTGAAAGGGGGAGGAGGGTAGTGATTGGGACCACTATTCAGCAAAGTTTGATGTCCAAACAAAGAATGTCCATGTGGGGAAGGAGTCCAGAACCCTGAACATGTACTTCAAGAATGTCCGGCCTACGAAAAACTAAGATGCCAAACCTGGCCAGATGGAGCAGGCAGGCAAAGGCTGCCGTCCATCGTAGACGATGATAGCATAATTGATTTTGCTAGCGTTATTTTTAGTAAGGATTAACTGCGCTACTTTATATCCTCACTCTCTCGTCTCGTGCCGCCCGACCCCAGTGGCAAGTCAAATACAAGACGGCTAGGGGACGACTACGAGATGCAGGGGATTCTGCATCAAGCACCCGTGAAAAAGACGGTGGAGTCCGGAGTCTAACCCATACCACCTGATCATGAGGCCGACGGCTTAACCACTTCGCCACGGAACTGAGACAAAAATTGTGGGGTCACTGCTCAGACCTGGAAAGCGATCTGCTTTCCCTTTGACTACCTGTGTGTATGTATGTCTAAAGATATGTCTATCTAAGGGTGTGTCTGTCTAATTAACAGCATGTTTCTGTATTGGTATCAATGTGTGTCTATCATTCGGTCTATCAGTCTGCCTAACTCTCGAAAGATCTGTATGTCTCTCTGTCTGTCTGCATGCATTTCTCTTTATCAGTCTGTCTGTATATCTATGTATCGGTATGTCTATTGATCCCTCCACCATTCTGGCAATATGCCCACCTTTCGGTATGTCTGTCTATGTGTCCCTGTAACAATGTGTCGGCATAGATGTTGATTCGTCTTTTTTGTCTGTCATCTAACTTTCACTCTATCGATATCCGTGTACGCATGTCTGCATTTCTGCCCATCAGTCTATTCCTCACTTTCTCTCTGACAGCATTTCTTTTAATTGAGCCGCCTGCTTTACACGTCTGGCAGTCTCAATATTATTCCGTGCCCTACATTTGACTGTTAAACTGAACTACATATTAAAACGCACAAATGTTGCACATTTTTCGTGTGCGTTTGTAACTGAGCAAAACGTGATGTGAAAAGGTATAGAGTGCAACAGAACGAATGGCGCTGGAAAGGTTAACGTCCAGACATGGAAAATCCAACTGCATAATTAATAAATGAAACTGAGGACTTGGCCTATGTGGTACATGGGTACTAAACTGGAATGGAGGATAACACCACTGTAACCTGCTAGGTTCGTCGTTAAAGGTGACTAAGGAGGGTTGGGCGTTGAACTGGCTATCTCCCATCCTGTAGAACGTTTGTCACAAGTTGTTGTTTTCGAATGCCCACAATGAGTAGGTTACTCTTTTGTGCGCCCTGAAAAAGACGTTAAGTGGCGGGTTGCAGTAGCTTTGCTCACATCCTGAGCGTGCTGATGAAGGTGGACTGTGGTCCTCCAGGCGGTTGTACTATGATTGGCTTCATCTGTGTGTCACTCACTACTACGGGGATCACGTCGATGCCTCACCAAATTTGCTAGGCTGCCATGAAAACAGCCCGTTTCCAGGAAGGGCTACTAGGAAGCCGAGGTGAGGGTCTTGGCCAGTATGTTTTGCCTGACCCTGACTAACATGTCTGATCAGTTTATTTTGCCTGACCAGACGTTAGTCTTCCTCTCCTAAGTCACAGATAAAAGTAAAGGATGCCAGTACGTGACACTCAATCCTACGGGGATCCCAGTGGGGTATAAACGATCAATTTAAGTCATTTAACAGATTTAACAGTACTAAACATTTTCGGATATTCTTAGTTCTTAGTCGACCTGTACTGCTACAGGCACAGATGCCCCTGTGCAGGTACCAGCTCTGATATGGCTTGGCTTGGCTTCGTTCATTCTCAATCTCCCGCTACCAAGCCCTGAAAGGGCTTAAGTAGCAGAATGTAATCTACAGAACGGAATGCGTTGTGTCATAGTTTACAGCTTGACTGCGATATTTGCACCTTTCGGTCCAACACATCCGACTTCAGCAAGCATTTTTTGAGTACCGGGTTAGCATTCCCTCTTCGATCCCTTCTCCTTAGTCAGTCTGCCCTGCTGCAGACTGTTATCCAGGATCACCGCGTGGAGGTGTAGAAGGGTCTTGGCAGCTCTGGTTCGCTGGCCCTGACGCTAGCAGTCAGCTATGGCAGCTGCTCAGCACCTTGATCCCTGGTATGAATTGAATGTAGTCGAAGGGAGGATTTCCTGGCGACTGTTCAAGTAAATCAGAAGGAGATTGGCAATGGCAATGCAGGGGTTACACAACCTGAGGAAACTATGGGAGAATACCCCAGCGAACAAACAAATGTAAACATGCTGAGAACCCGTGGCAGCATACGGCTGCGAAACATGGACAATTACCCAAACCTCAATGAAAAGTCATTTGAATCAAAATGTTAGTGACAGGTTCTCGGAACACAATGGACCGAAAAAAAAAGAAGAATGCAGACATTCGACAAGAGTTGGGCATAGTGGAGAATCGGTTCGTTCATTCCATCATGAACACCAAATTTAAATACGTTGGTCACATCAAAAGACACAATGATCTTGAGAGAATGGTAATGGAAGGTAGGGTGCCAGGCAAGAGAGACAGAGGCAGACCAAGAAGGCGATGGCACCAAAATGCCAAGGCATGCTTGGTCATGAGCAGGCTGGAGATTTGGCAAGAGATCGAGTCTCATTCAGGCGGACTGTCATAGGAGTGACATTCTGCAAAGGACATACTACATGATGATGACAATGATGGTGATATATAAATAAGGATACACAGATAACACAAACTTGGCCGATATTTGATATTAAAATAACTGATTATCTGAAACGAACGAAAACACGAAACGGTTGTAAAGCTGCAAGGGCAATCAATTTAGAATGAAACTCACACCCAATACGCCCACACAGCCCAATACGCCACATACGCCCACCCCCCACCCAGCCTAATACACCGCAGAAAATTAAAGTGGCATACATAATCTAATATAGTCAGCCTTCGGCTACCTGGCAGCAGATATACACCTGCCTGATTGAATACCAGGATTCCATGTGTTCTAAGTAAGCCAGAAGTAAACTATTCTACAGTACCTCAATTTCGACAGCCAGGCAATAGCAGGACCAGCTCTATCAGCATCTAGGTCTGGTGCCAGGTAGATTATGTAAATGCAATTTATTTACCTTGCAGATCTCTGTGGGATTTCCCGGACTTTGGATAAATTGGGAAAGAAAACATTCATTATTTCCGTTCTGTTTGTCCCCGGTTAACAATAAATAACAAGAGTTGGACGAATTAATAGAGCAAGGATTGCAAATGAAGATGTTTTGTAGGCCTATTTTGTTTGTTTGTTGTTGTTTAATGCCCACAATGAGTAAGTTTCCTCTTTTGTGCGCCCTGTAGTAGTATTCCTCACATCCCGATTATGTTGATGAAGGTGGACCGCGGTGCTCCAGGCATTTGTGCTATGCTTGGCTTCATCTGCGTGGCGCTAACTACTACGGAGATCGCATCGATCTACATCTCGTCAACCAGACTGCCTTGAAAACAGCCTGTTTCCAGGGAACAATACATGAAAGAGATTGTATTTGCTCCATGCGAAGTATAGGGCCACCACTGCAGCGTACCTCCTTGCTGGAGGCTAGTGTCCGGGACTTGTATTGTCGGTTTCTTCTTATTATTCTTCGTCTTCTTCTTCTTCTTCTTCTTCTGCTTCTTCTTCTTCTTCTTCTTCTTCTTCTTCTTCTTCTTCTTCTTCTTCTTCTTCTTCTTCTTCTTCTTCTTCTTCTACTCATTCGTTTTCTTCTTCTACTTCTTCTTCTACTTCATCTTCTTCTTCTTCTTCTTCTTCTTTTTCTTCTTCTTCTTCTTCTACTCATTCTTCCTCTTCTTCTTGTTCTCCTCTTTTTTCTTCCTGAAACGGACGCCTTCATTTGCGATCAGTGTGTTTTCAGGAGTCTTTCAGAGTCGATCTCTTATAAATCCTGTACACTGAACAGTGCGTTTTCATATTTCTATATTTCTGCATATAATACTATAATGTAAGAACACCTCACACTCGCTAGCAAGTGATATACAGTGTGTTATGTACATTTTTTTCCGGTTGCTAAAATGTATTTGTAAGATACATAAACGCTATGCTTCGCCATTTCCCGATTTTCGCCATTCTCTAGTGATCTATTTCCAAGCCCTACGAATAACCCAGGGTTAACTACACACGTAAGAGAAGGGTAGAGCTGGTGGCTAAGAAACTAGAATACAACTTACAGATCTCGTGGACTGGAGTCAAGATGGCGAACGTGTGTCAGCCATAGGAATTTTGCATGGGCGGGAAATATAGACCTAACTTGCATATTAGCCGGAAAATGCCGGACAGTCCGTCTTGATTTCCTAGTTTTATAAATCTCAATCCCCGGCGTAACAGTGCCAACGCGGAACAAAGAATTTGGGATCAAGACGCTGATCAGTGCATGAGCTGCAGTGGTCAGCGACCCATAACTGACTGCTAGTGTCAGGGCCAGTGAAACAGAGCTACCAAGACTCTTCTACACCTCCACGTAGTGATCCTTGATAACAGGCTGCAGCAGGACAGACTGTCTATAAGGAGAATGGATCGAAGAGGGAATGCTAACACGGCACTCAAAAAATGCTTGCTGAAGTCGGATGTGGTGGACCGAAAGGTGCAAATTTCGCAATGAAGCTGTAATCTACGACACAATGCATTCCGTCCTCTGGACTACATTCTGCTACTTAAGCCCTTTTAGGGTTTGGTAGCGGGAGATTGAGAACGAACGAAGCCAAGCTAAGCTGTAATCTACGACACAATGCATTCCGTCTTATGGACTACATTCTGCTACTTAAGCCCTTTTAGGGTTTGGTAGCGGGAGATTGAGAACGAACGAAGCCAAGCCAAGCTGTAATCTACGACACAATGCATTCCGTCCTCTGGACTACATTCTGCTACTTAAGCCCTTTTAGGGTCTGGTAGCGGGAGATTGAGAACGAACGAAGCCAATCCAATCCAAGCCAAGCCAATCCAAGCCAATCCAATCCAAGCCAAGCCAATCCAAGCCAAGCCAATCTAAGCTAATCCAATCCAATCCAATCCAAGCTAATCCAATCCAAGCCAATCCAAGCTAATCCAATCCAAGCCAATCCAAGCTAATCCAATCCAAGCCAATCCAAGCTAATCCAATCCAAGCCAATCCAAGCTAATCCAAGCCAAGCCAATCCAAGCCAAGCCAAGCCAAGCCAATCCAAGCCAACCAATTGTAATCGGGCTAATGTGGGTAGAGAATGAGTGTAAGAAGGCTGGGTCACGTGTACACCTGGTGTGAATCTTGCCGTCTCTTACTGTACCGATGTGGCTTCCTACCTACGTAGAATATTGCAGTTTCTCGATTATCTGACCAGTAAATAGTTATAGGGCCCCTGTTATTTATTGAGGACGGAGTGGTCTCGAGGTAAGGCGTCGACCGTGGGTGCTGGGGGCCGCGGTTTAAATCAAGGTGGAGATCGGAATTTTTCACATGGACTTTTTGGTATTTCCTCGGACATCTGAAGATTAGAGATAGGACGTCCATGTGCAGTATCCCGCACGTTAAAAATCAAAATCCCTCAGCAGTTGGGAATTGAATAGAAAGGCTTAACGGCCGCTGCCTGGGCAAAATTCAAAATGATGATACAAATCTAGCCAATCTATGACGGGATCCTCGCCGGCGTCACGGACTTAGTGCATTGTGCTGAGATCCTCCAAAAATATGGAGTGGGCTAGTGGTTAAGTGACACGGGTCACAATCTGAAGGTGCTAGATTCGATCCCATCACAGACGTTGTCGTTACCTCAGGGAAGCAAACCCTTAGAAACTGCAGGAGGAATGAGACCCTTACAGAAAATGCATGCCGAAGTTGGATGCACTGGGACGACAAGCGCAAAATAAAAACATAGTGCAGCGCACACTGTTTTGGGGAATAAATAAATAAGACAAACGTAACAAAAAATATAACAATTCTTGTTTATGTTTTGTTCACATTGATCTACAAATCTGCCTGTGCTTCTTCAAACCTCCACCTTTCTTTGTATGTCTTGCTGCTTACACAGACACAGAATACATCATCGGGTATCTTCTGCGAAATTGAGAACTTCAGCTGCTTATCAAATGTCCAATTCTGTTCATCTTTCTCTAGCCGTTCTTGTTTGCACAGACAACGCTTAGTCCAGGACAACAGAGAAAGAGATAGTGTATTTGTTAAAGAGAGAGAGAGAGAGAGAGAGAGAGAGAGAGAGATAGGTTAGGTTAGGATAGGATAGGATAGGATAGGTTTGGTTTGGTTTGGTTTAGGTTAGGATAGGATAGGATTGGATAGGATAGGTTAGGTTAGGTTAGGTTAGGATAGGATAGGATAGGATAGAATAGGATAAGATAGGAAAGGTTTGGTTTGGTTTGGTTTAGGTTAGGATAGGATTGGATAGGATAGGATAGGATAGGTTAGGTTAGGATAGGATATAATAGGATAGGTTTGGTTTGGTTTGGTTTGGTTTAGTTTAGTTTAGGATAGGATAGGATAGGATAGGATAGGTTAGGTTAGGTTTGGTTTGGTTTAGGTTTGGTTTAGGTTTGGTTTAGGTTAGGTTAGGTTAGGTTTGGTTTGGTTTAGGTTAGGTTAGGTTAGGTTAGGTTAGGTTAGGTTAGGTTTGGTTTGGTTTGGTTTGGTTTGGTTTGGTTTGGTTTGGTTTGGTTTGGTTTGGTTTGGTTTGGTTTGGTTTAGGTTAGGATAGGATAGGATAGGATAGGATAGGATAGATAGATAGAGAGATATATATATAGAGAGAGATAGAGAAAAAGATGGAGTGTTGGAGATAGTAGTCGTTCCTGTCTGACCCCAGTTTAAACTGTAAATGGTGGGCCAGACAGTTTGCCTTTGTGGAGTATTCTACAAGTAAATCACATCACAATGTTAAATTTGTTGTACGAAAATATCACAATCTTCCATTTGTGCCTTAATCGTATCAGCCTCTTTTAGGGTTGCTGCAAATAGATTCTGAAGCCAAATATAGCTAATTGTTTGCTGTTATTCATCAAAAGGACACACTCCTCCTTGTTGTTAGGTGATAAACTACAGTTGAGCATCATATACTGCATGGAATGCACATCTGTTAGACTCGAATTTCTCAAAATAATTATGTTTACCCCACCACAGGGGGCAGAGCTTAATCTTCCAACTTAGGACAGAACACATCAGATTTAACAAATACATAAAACAAGTTCGACACAGCCCACGAACCTAGCTGCCGTAACTGCACTCATCCAAATAAGACAGCCCAACATGTGCTGCTCGCTTGTACGTCTCTCCACAGGAATAGAAAAGTTATTTCTGGCCGCCCCAACAATCACTAATATATTATACAGCTCCAATCACCTGCTACAAAACACCTGCACATTCTTCAATTTGGTATTGACTTCAAACGAGCGAACAGCTCGGAAGACATAGTTAATAAACAAGAACAACATCGCCTGCAGCACGCCATTAGCTAATGCCCAAATATAAATCCGGCGTTAGTCCTCATCATTATCATCTGGTGATCAGTGCTAAGACTGGTTGTAAGGTTGTCTGAGACTGGTTGTAAGATTGTCTGAGACTGGTTGTAAGGTTGTCTGAGACTGGTTGTAAGGTTGTCTGAGACTGGTTGTAAGATTGTCTGAGACTGGTTGTAAGGTTGTCTGAGACTGGTTGTAAGATTGTCTGAGACTGGTTGTAAGGTTGTCTGAGTATGTCACGCCATTTTAATCTATCACCTGGTTGATCAGTTCTTAGACTGGTTGTAAGGTTGTCTGAGACTGGTTGTAAGGTTGTCTGAGACTGGTTGTAAGGTTGTCTGAGACTGGTTGTAAGGTTGTCTGAGACTGGTTGTAAGATTGTGTGAGCATGTCACTCCATTTTAATCTATCATCTGGTTGATCAGTTCTTAGACTGGTTGTAAGGTTGTGTGAGCATGTCTCTCCATTTGACCATATCCTCTGGTTGATTAGTCCTAAGACTGGTTGTAAGGTTGTCTGAGCATGTCTCTTCATTTAACCATATCCTCTGGTTGATCAGTCCTAAGACTGGTTGTAAGGTTGTCTGAGCATGTCTCTTCATTTAACCATATCCTCTGGTTGATCAGTCCTAAGACTGGTTGTAAGGTTTTCTGAGCATGTCTCTTCATTTAACCATATCCTCTGGTTGATCAGTCCTAAGACTGGTTGTAAGGTTGTCTGAGCATATCTCTCCATTTGACCGTATACACTGCAGCCCTCCTCGTTTCAGCATAGGTTCGTACTTTTAATTTCTCTGCATACCTGAGATGTGGGGGTCCTATGATTCTATCTTCATTGCGGAGTATATAGAGTAGTACAAATGTTTCTCTAATATATGTCGTAAAAGGGTAATAACTAGGGCTTACAACTTCATCATGTGAAACAAATAGTTACAGAAGCCACCACATAAGAACACACACAGTGCTGTAGCGCAGGCTTCCTGTGAGGCATCATCGACATAGATTATCATACTCTTTTTAAGGAGTGAAATTGAGAAGAGGACAATGTAAAGTTCTTTTTCTTCTTCTTGGTCACCGATGTTCACCCATCATGAAAATATATTCGTTGGTATCGTTACTGTTGTGGTTTGTTTTTCATTATTGTGTAGTTTTGAGTGTGTCCCAGATGAAGGCTTTTTGGATGTAACGTAGTTTTCTTTGTTTGTCTTAGTCCACGTTAAACGTGTTATTTGATGATTAGTACCGGTGCAGATTCCACTTATTTTTCACAGTTTCAGAAACAGTTTCCTTGTTCCACAAAGCCCAGTGCGTTGTACTGTTTTTTCTTACGGCTAAAGAGGGTTATGATTGGGTCTGGCTAGCATCATCGCCCTGTAAAATCATTGCTATGTAACCACACCTGTAAATGATCTGAGCTTCATGTACAAGGGTCAACTGTAGTCGTGGCCCGTTGCTTCGCTTGTAGAAACATGCGAAAACAATTCACAGATGAGACCTGGACATTGCCTCACGTAGAGCATGTCTTAGGAAGCGACTAGCAATATTCGGTCTAAACCCAGCCTTTGTAAACCTTACTTCCATAGAGGAACCATTGCGATAATTGGTGATCCCCAGGAAACCCTTGAATACAGATTATTATTATACATATAGTAGAGGGTGATCAATACGTATTATAAATCTATAATTAGTGTTTATGATCATGTGATCGATTTTTGTTTATTCCTATATACAACATAACAATTTACTAACGATGCTGTATTTGTGAAAAATAATGTAATCCCAAAACAAAAACGGCGCCCAACACGATGGCAGCTTCTTTTGCACACGATCAATTTTGTGAAGGTTTTGTACACGATCAATGTTGTGAAGGTTTTGTACACGATCAATTTTGTGAAGGTTTTGTACACGATCAATTTTGTGAAGGTTTTGTACACGATCAATTTTGTGAAGGTTTTGTACACGATCAATGTTGTGAAGGTTTTGAACACGATCAATTTTGTGAAGGTTTTGTACACGATCAGTTTTGTGAAGGTTTTGTACACGATCAATTTTGTGAAGGTTTTGTACACGATCAGTTTTGTGAAGGTTTTGTACACGATCAATGTTGTGAAGGTTTTGTACACGATCAATTTTGTGAAGCCATGCCCGTAGTATAAAAGGAAGTAGATTCTGTTCAAGGTCAGCCATTGCATCTTCCCCCTTACAACATCAGCAAAAATACCCACTGGATCTCCATAGCCCAGGATAGAGATTGTTGGGGACGACGTTTGTATAGGTTGGTTCCATTTTGTGGTCAGAAAAATCCTGCACCAACTGGGGACCAAAACCCGACCCGATCGCACAGCTACAAATTAATTAAAGAAAAGTTAAGATTAGATACTAAGGAAATATTATTTTATCAGAGAGGGGTGAATTCTTGAAATGCATTACCACAGGGAATAGTGTAGGCAGGATCAATTAATGCATTGAAGAATACATTGGATGCACATAGTTGTTAGATCAAGGAAATGTAAAAGAAACTTGTTGTATACAGACTCCGCAAAGTCTTCTAAACCAGTATCTTTTTCTTCTTGTTCTTGGTAAGCTGTTAGACTTGAACTTGAATTTGTTCAAAGAAAGAAGCGGTCATCCCTAGGCTGTCGACACTGCCATAGAGCTTGTCTAGTGTTGGTACTGGTTATGGCCACATGTGCTTTCTCTGGTCCTCGTATGTCGGACAATTTTGCAGCAGGTGTTCAGGGGTCACTTTCCCAGCACAACAGGTGCGGTGCATTCGTCAGTAGCACCTTTCTTCAGTTTATTGAATAGAGGGTGCATCAGTCTGTTGTGGCCTGTGCGGAGTCAGAAGACAACGACCTGCTCTCTTCTGTTGAACTGGTAATAAGCATCATTGTTTTGTGTTTTCAGTATTCTCTGTTTCCCATTTGACCATGTATCTGGCCCTAATAAACCTTTTGGACTTCGTAGGTCACACTAGAATATGGTTGTGGTAACCTTCCACCTTCTTTCGCCAGTCTGTCTGTCTCCTCGTTGCCTTGAATGTTACAGTGGGATGGAACGCACTGTACTACGACTCTTTTGCATGTAGACTGCTGGCATAGTTGACAGAGTACTGATCTTAAATAATTTAGTTCTGTATTTTTTTCTGACTCTTTAGTGCTGTAACCACTGTAAGTTAAATTAATCTGGGAAGCCAGCACACAAACAACTGCGCTAGCTACATCAGCTCTCCGTAACGCTGTATCTGTGCCCTTAATTTTCACACCAATCATGTACTCAATTTGCCCGATTGATCGATATAGGATATACCTTGTTGAAATTCGAAACGATATAAACAAACGCCATCAGTCTGGAGGCATGGAAAGTGGTGTAAAGCGCGTAGAGCAATCCGACAACGGTTGGATGTGGTACAGCGTGTGTGTAATGTGTAGCACTCAAATAATCTAACAAGGATTAGTAGACGATGAGTGTGCTGTTTGCTTAGTCAGGGAGCGCTGAGTAGGTGTGCAGTGTTGTACGTGACCAGGTCTTGTGCAGTAGGCGTCAGCTGTTTTCTGCATCTACGACAAAGTTTGAAGAGGTTGATAGTGGGAGCCCTAAATATACTCCCGGTGGTCCTCAGCGGATAGGAAATGTCCTCAGTCCGGGATTAAACATGGTAATGATAGTTTGATCGATAAATAGGAATGAGGGGAAGATAAAGAGAGGGGTATACCTAGTCTTGTATAGTAAGACATTTATCATCACGCCGTTTATTCCTATTACTTAGATCCACAGAGATGATTCATAAAGCCTAGGAATACAGGTTGTTTCTCACTGCAGTCATCACATACTGTACATGCTAGGCCAGGGGTGTGAAGCTTGTGACCTTAAGGCCACGTGCGGCATGTTGAAGGAATCATAATTGAGCAGAAAAAACCCTTTTATTTATTTTTGTATTAAAGGTTTTTCTTCCTCTTTTAAATCTTAAAATGAGCAAATTTAAATAGCAAAGAGTAAAAGAAGATTCAGCGAAATAACCCTCACTGACTGAAGGTCACAAATAAAACATTAGTAAGCCGTAGGGCTTTGGACACCTGCTATGCTCATGGTTTAGTTATAATGCAAGTCTAATCTACCTTAACTTCTCTCGCCTGACTGTTGCCACTGCCGCACGAGTTAGTTTTTTTAAAACAAAATACTCGTCATTTTAAGGTACATCTAATTGAAGTTTCTTGAATGCGGCCTTATGTGTCTAGCTAACTTAATGAGGCTTTATTAGGTTTCCAGCTAACTTAATGTGGTTTTCCTGCTAACTTAATGAGGCCTTATTGGGTTTCTAGCTAACTTAATGCGGTTTTCCATCTAACTTAATACAGCCTTCTAGCTAACTTAATACGACTTTCCAGCTAACTTAATACGACTTTCCAGCTAACTTAATACAGCCTTCCAGCTATCTTAATACGGCCTCCCAGCTAACTTAATGCAGCCTTCCAGTTTGAAAAGGTTCCTCGCCCCTGGACTAGGATTCTATTTGACCTCCCGATAGAATTAAAAAATTGTTTTTTAAAACAACCACATGTATTACATGCACGTGTTCATGCGAACTACATGGCCTGCCATTCCTCTTAAAGACTAAGCATATAGCTATACATCGCAGTTTCCGTATCTGTCCGTCCCGATCCCCCAGTGTAGTGGTCTCAAACATGCAACCAGAGAACGAAAGCGGTCCATAAACCGTTTTCGTGTGGCTCTTATATCGCAAAACGCCATGAAAATGTGGGATTTGATATAATAACAGTTTAAGAAAAAGGGTATTATAATATATATTCGTGTGGGGGGGGGGGGGGGGATTCCGTGGTGAAGTGGTTGAGCCGTAGACCTCGGGATCAGGTGGTGTGCGTTCGACTCCGGTCTCCGCCATCTTTTTCACGGGTGCTTGATGCGGAGTCCCCTGCATCTCGAAGTCGCCCCCTAGTCGTCTTGTCCTTCACTTGCCACTGGGGTCGGGCGGCTCGAGACGAGATAGTGAGGATACAAAATAGCGCAGTTAATCCTTACTAAAAATAGCGCTAGCAAAATTAATTATGCCATCATCGTTTACGATGGACGGCGACCTTTGCCTATTCGAGGGAGGGGAGGGGGGTGGGAAAGAAGACTAACGTCTGGTCAGACAAGACTCTCAGCTTGACTTCCTCGTAGCCCTTCCTGGAAACAGGCTGTTTTCATGGCAGCCTGGCTAACAAGGTGGGGGGTTGGCGTGATCCCCGTAGTAGTGAGTAACACGCAGATGAAGCCAAGCATAACACAACCGCCGGGAGGACCATTCTCCACCTTCATCAGCACTCTCGGCATGTGAGGAAAGCAACGACAACCAGCCAGTTAACGTCCTTTTTATGGCGCACAAAAAACGAATCCGTCTCAAAGTGGGCATTCAATATCATCATCATATATTCCGTCTCAATGTGGACATTCAATATCATCATATATTCCGTCTCAATGTGGACATTCAATATCATCATATATTCCGTCTCAATGTGGACATTCAATATCATCATATATTCCGTCTCAATGTGGGCATTCAATATCATCATATATTCCGTCTCAATGTGGACATTCAATATCATCATATATTCCGTCTCAAAGTGGACATTCAATATCATCATATATTCCGTCTCAAAGTGGACATTCAATATCATCATATATTCCGTCTCAATGTGGACATTCAATATCATCATCATATATTCGAGGGAGCTTCAAATGAAAACCTGAAAAGTGGGATAGAAATGAGGAAAACCATGCATTTGAATTGTAACTTGTTCATATGGTTGCTAAGGATGTCAAGAGTGTCCTGCACGTGCTACCACAGTGCAGACGAACAACATGACGTCATAATTGCAGTTAAAAGATTACCGCGAAACTTAGAACGTGCACCAAAGAGAAGCATCGATCTGGTGTCCATTTCTTGAGCAGCGAATTGTTGAAACCTATAGAAATTCATCTGCGAATGAAGGCCCAGGACGGTGATGCATGCTTTTCACTCCAGCAAGTGTATGAGTGGAGTAGGAAGTTCCAAAAGAGCGTCAGGTCTGCGTCAGGCACGCTGAGCAGTGACCCTAGGGTAGAAATTTGTAATAATGTTTCCTGGTATCTAATCTAGACCTTTCTTTAATTCATTTGTGGCTGCGTCCTCTTGTTCTTGTAGGCGGCTGTATTTTGAAAAGAAAAAAAACTCACGTTTCATTGATTATCTTACATCACTCCGAATTGTTCTATGTTCTAGACACTCTGGGCCGGTTTTTCCGAGTCTTTCCTCGTGAAGGAAACTGTGATTAAATGCGACACTGGCTCTATTATATTCGACGTCAGGATAAGATTTCTTGGCGCCATGGCGACTTGGCGTCCATGATTTTCGTGCCCTGCGCTGAATCAACTCTTGTGCTGGCAAGTAGATACTACACATACATTCCCAGTTGTGTGTGAGCAAATTTAACACTCGAGGCCACGAAGCGACGTCCCAGACTGCATTGTTAAGATATCTCGCGTCGGGTCCCAGTGACATCACGATAGCTACCTGTCTGAAGCTGCAGTGTGCAGGCTTGTTTTTACCTGTGTTCGCTGAAGCCAGCTAGTAGCAGGGTATACAGCTGACTGTTGCCAGCTTAACTGGGCCTAGTTGAATGTGTGCTCACGTTACGTTTACATACTTACCTAATTACTCATGTCCCTAAGCTCCAAGTCGGAGCATATATATTTATGCATCGACTACACCTCCCCCCTCACCTTTTTCCCAACAAAAAGAATAAAAATATAACTCAATTAAAAAACAACCCGGATTTATGTGGTCTTTTCTTCTCTTTCTGAAACAAAAAATGGTAATTGTTCATAGAAGTGACGTCATTGCACCTGGTGCTCTTTTATGTATCTGGAGGACACGGGCACTCTGAGTTTGTTGCCCGTCTCTGATAGGACTACGCTCTGAAACAGAGGGATGTTTGAAATGTGCTGGGGAGAAAAGGATTTCCAAGAAACATCATATAGACGTTCAAGAACATCAGGGTGCAGACATGCGAAACTAGAGTTGCAGAGAACAGAGGAGAGTGGCATGACATGATCAGGCGACTTAACACCAGTCTTCGGACTGAGACTTAACACCAGTCTTCGGACTGAGACTTAACACCAGTCTTCGTGCTGACTAACCTGATGGGAACAGAGCAGTGACCTAACATGATCAGACGACTTAACACTAGTCTTCGGACTGAGACTTAACACCAGTCTTCGTGCTGACTAACCTGATGGGAACAGAGAGCAGTGACCTAACATGATCAGACGACTTAACACTAGTCTTCGGACTGAGACTTAACACCAGTCTTCGTGCTGACTAACCTGATGGGAACAGAGAGCAGTGACCTAACATGATCAGGCGACTTAACACTAGTCTTCGGACTGAGACTTAACACCAGTCTTCGTGCTGACTAACCTGATGGGAACAGAGAGCAGTGACCTAACATGATCATGCGACTTAACACTAGTCTTCGGACTGAGACTTAACACCAGTCTTCGGACTGAGACTTAACACCAGTCTTCGGACTGAGACTTAACACCAGTCTTCGGACTGAGACTTAACACCAGTCTTCGGACTGAGACTTAACACCAGTCTTCGGACTGAGACTTAACACTAGTCTTCGGACTGAGACTTAACACGAGTCTTCGTGCTGACTAACCTGATGGGAACAGAGCAGTGACCTAACATGATCAGACGACTTAACACTAGTCTTCGGACTGAGACTTAAACACCAGTCTTCGTGCTGACTAACCTGATGGGAACAGAGAGCAGGGACCTAACATGATCAGACGACTTAAAGCTAGTCTTCGGACTGAGACTTAACACCAGTCTTCGGACTGACTAACCTGATGGGAGCAGAGAGCACTGACCTAACAAGATCAGGCGACTTAACACCAGTCTTCGGACTGAGACTTAACACCAGTATTCGGACTGACTAACCTGATGGGAACAGAGAGCAGCGACCTAACATGACCAGACGACTTAACACCAGTCTTCGGACTGACTAAAAACCTAATGATAATGAGACAAGCAAGCATCGAGAGACACGGACCGAACCCGTTCCCATTACCGCGAAAGACAAGCGTTCTGACCGTTCTGTCACTCAGACGTTCAGTGACGAACCGTCATCAAAAGAGGATCTAATCGCTATACCATCATTTTATATATCAATTGTTACCCGACTCAAGTTAAGCAAGGAAGGGAACAAACCAAACCGACCTCAGAAAAGTAAAGACTTCGTAAATATGAAGCTTCCAACTCTGCATCTCCCAATGCAGTGTCTGATATCGGACAAACTTGACCTTCAAAAGAGCTAGAGATAACGCCAGCCTTGGCGTATTTGATCTAAGTTATACATTAATCAATGTTCATGTTTACGTTATGATTACTGTATACTTAACGTTTGGGTGCATTGATTTTAACCGTTTGTTGGCTCAATTCAATCTGTTCAAAGGATTAGGAAATCTGACGAATAGACACATGCCCGTGTTGGGAACGACTAGAAAATATGATAGAACATGTACTCTAAAAATATCGGCTTTTTGAAATTAACAGTGACGTCATTGCCGTATACTAGAAATATACACTTTATGGCAGCGAGAGAAAAAAGACAGACCGCCGGTTTTTTAAGGGGAAACACGAGGAAGAGTAGAACAAATACCAAAATCAAAACCAAGAAAGAAAATAAACTGCTTTGTACTGTACAAGCTTTTGAATGACCTGTCCAAGACCCGTGAAAATATAGAGGGATAGATTAGCAAGTAAAACTAGTAGAGGTTGTGTACACAATTTGGGCTCTCTAGATTATGAGGCAAATATTCCACATCCGATGGCAAGATCGTGTCATTGACATCGAGGTTCTCTCGAGGGCTAACATGCTCAGCATCCATGCACTGCTAGAAAAAGCACGACTAGGATGGGCCGGACACCGCGTCCGTATGTCAGACGAGCGGCTCCCAAAGAAGCTTCTCTACGGCGAGCTGAGAGAGGGATGGCGCGAGAGAGGGCGCCCAAAGAAACGTTTTCAAGACGGTCTGAAGGACTCGCTGAAAAGTTGCCAGATAGACATCGACACCTTTGAATGTCTTGCGCAAAACAGATCTGGCTGGAGAAGCGCAGTCAAATCGGGTGTAGCTACCGGCGAAGACGACCATGTTGTGAAAGCCCAGAGCAGACGCGAGACCCGGAAATCCCGAACAGCGGGAACACCATCACCTTCTACAAACCTCATGTGCCCGATATGTAGCAGATGTTTTCGTGCCCGCATTGGCCTGTTCATCCACATGCGCACCCACACCCAAAAGGGAAATCTGTGCCAAGGATGATGTCGGCGGTCCTCATCGACAACGATGGACAGCTATTAGGTTATGGGCAAGTTTGTTAAAATAGGAGAAATACAAGTTCAAAGGACAATGGTTATGCCAGGTTAAAAGTTTGTAATAACCTTAATTTGGTATATAATGTTTATACACAAATATGAATGTAATGTGTGTTTACTTCCACTCGTAGATTTTGTTATTTGTGGAATAAACCGAAGGCCCCAACGCTTCGTGTATTTGTTAGTGTTACTTTTGTTGTTGTTGTTTAGAAGATACTAAGTTCGAGTTTTTCCACTCTTGAGGAATTTTCTCTCGTATCCGGTTTCCCATGGCTCGTCTTACATCCTGAGTACTACTGAAGGAGGTTAGCCTGCGTTCTTCTTGATGTAGTGCAATGTACGGCTTCTCGGCAAGATCACCACTACAGTGATCACAGTGTCGATTCCCACCTTGGTGATTAGAGTGCTGTAACACATCCCGTTTCCAGGTACACGACGTAGATATGGTCTTGGTTAGAATGTTGTTACTGACCCTATTGTGAGCCTTATCGCTCAATCCAAGAGACTAATTAAGTGATTACTGGATGGCCCGTCCTCAGCGGCGGTTAACCTTTGCGAGTCCCAACTTCTAACGGTCTCTGTCCAACGTGGACCAGTGGATAATAAGTCGTCTATCTGTGACATTGTGAATGTTGCTGCGGTATACAAGTAAGTCAGACCAATGAGTTGGTAGTCGTCCACCATCGTCATTGTCTCTGGGGTGCCATGCTGCTGTTGCTGTGCTCCGCACATCATCCATCCTTCACAGTAAGTGGCCCGCACAGCGACGATTGATCGTGTCTGCATAAGTAACTGTATCTTTCACCTGGGACAATTGACCTATGTTAGAGTTATGGGGACCTTTTGTGCACTGGCTATGAAGCGTGATACCGACCTTGTCTCTCTCTCTCTCTCTCTCTCTCTCTCTCTCTCTCTCTCGAAGCTTGGCGCACTCACATTTGGATTCCATCTAATTAAGTGAGCATAATTAAATGCCTTTGTCTCAGATTTCTATCCTAGATTCTCCAACATGATGGTACTACTCGTGGACGGGCTACATGATACATTATTGCGGGCTATATGTGGCCCGCGAATCGCGTGTTAAAGACCCCTCCCCACTCTTTCCATCTTCTCCCTTTTCTCCGTCTGTATGGCTGAATGGTAGAACACTACCTTCTCACGGCTAGCTACCTGGTTCGATCCCCATTATCGGTACGACCCAACAGTAAACGGGGTATGTGACTTTGTGTTAGGAAAGAAAAGATACCAAGGAAGGGAACTGGCTATTCCACATCATACAAATCTGAGACGTAGTACAATGATGTTGCTATAAAATTCATCCCAGCAGCAGGGCCTGCTATGTTATTTTTACACTTCTTTTATGTGCGAAGATATTCTGCTTTCGAACTCAGAACCTGGTTATATCAGAGCGCGTGATCCATTAAAAAAATTACCCAGACTTGCTCAAGCTCTTGTGCAGCCGTAAAAAAAGCTCTTCGTTGTGAAAACGACAACAGTCCTAGCCAACCACCGGACTCCTGGGGAGGACTGCAAAATAACTGCCATGACGTGTCTGCTGTTATGTTTGTATTACAGATTAACCTATTCCGTGGCGAAGTGGTTAAGCCCCTTTGGCTTCGTGATCAGGTGGTGTGGATTCGACTCAGGACTCCGCGTCTTTTTCACGGGTGCTTGATGCGGATTCCGCTGCATCTCGTAGTCGCCCCCTAGTCGTCTTGTCCTTGACTTGCCACTGGGGTCGGGCGGCTCGAGACGAGTGAGTGAGGATAAAATGCATCGCAGTTAAACCTTACTAAAAAATAGCGCTAGCAAAATTAATTATACAATCATCGTCTACGATGGACGACGGCCTTTGCTTGCTTTGCTTTTTACAGAGTAACCTAACTTATGGCGAGGGTGCGCAACTTTCAACCGCAGACAGTCATTCTGGTTACATTCTTATTATTCATCGTCGCACACTTTCAGACGTCAACTTGAATATATATATGACCAAATGGGAAACCGAACATACTAGCTACACAAAAAAACGATGCCTATTACCAGTTGAACAGAAGAGAGCAGGTAGTGGTCTTCAGACTTTGCACTGGCCACAATAGACTGAGGTACCACCTATTCAACTAATTGAAGATAGGTGGCACTGACGAATGCCCGTGTGGTACCGAGAAAATGACCGCTGAGCATTTGCTGCAAAACTGCCCGACATACGAGGATCAGAGAGAGCAGATGTGGCCATCAACAGTGGCAACACTAGACAAGCTATATGGCAGTGTCGACACCCTCAGGATGACCGCTGATTTTTTCGAAAAAAATAATGGTTTCTGTCTGACTGCGTACGATGAAGAAGAAGAAGAATATATATAACGATAGCAGTGGTTTGCCTGAGGTTATTTGTATTTCCATAGAGCTCGTTTAGGAATGGTATTGGAGATGACCTCGCCTGCTCTCTCTGTCCCTCCTATGCTGTACGCCTTTGTAGCAGATGATCGGCGGTCATTTTATGAGTGCTGCGGACACAATCATCAGTTTTTTGTAAGCTTAGTTGGTTGAACAGATGGTTGAACAGACCAGATTAATCGTGGTGTGCGTGTGTCACTATATGTGTGGTTTTGACTTTTATTATGTGACAATATTTTATGAATATCTTGAACATTATTTGGTACTAACAGTTTCCTGCGCTATTTGTAATTTTTATTTTTGTTTTGCGTTCGCCTTATCTCTCTATTCCCCAAGGCGGTGTGTGTTGCACTACGGTTTTTGTTTTGCGCCTGTCGGCCCAGTGCATCCGACTTCGGCTTGCATTTTATGTAAGGGTCTGTTTCCTCTTGTATTTTCTAAGGGTTTGCTTCCCCGGGGTAACGGCCGGTGCTGTGATGGGGATCGAACTCAGCACCTTCGGATTGTGAGCCGTGTCACTTAACCACAAGCCCACTCCGTCCCCACCATTTGTTATGAACATAGAAATTTGTTCCTAGTAATCCTACATTCCAATCTTGTTGTATGTCACACACACACCCGCCCACATTGCGGGCCACCTGTTTACTGGAAAGACTTCAGGGTAAACCTTGAGGAAATACCTGCATCCTGTGCTATCTCCGGTCGTCTCGATAATATCATGTCACTGGCCAAAGGTAGTACAGGACGAGAGAGAGATTGATAAATAGCGCAAAACTTCCACAGCTGTAAGCCAAATCACCGCGGTGGTCACCCATTTCAGCGGACAAAGCAATTAGAAAGGATTGTCCACACGGCTGGACGAGGAGTATTCGTATGTGTCACACGTGATAGACGAACATCACTTGATATCAATCGGCTGTGGCCTGTTCGGAGTCTAGATTACCACC
The DNA here is from genome assembly GCA_036924085.1 of Ariolimax columbianus. Classification (NCBI taxonomy): domain Eukaryota; kingdom Metazoa; phylum Mollusca; class Gastropoda; order Stylommatophora; family Arionidae; genus Ariolimax; species Ariolimax columbianus. The sequence continues at coordinate 19,513,196 of JAVGWX010000022.1, forward strand.
CGTTCACGTCTGTCGAGCTGGCAATTTGCGTAATTTGATTGTTGACCTTCGCGCTCTGCTTGCCACTTGTTCCTTTATCTACATCTAGTAGACTTCTTGGCCTCTTCAGAAGCTATACCTATATCAGGTTGAAGTAGATTCCCCCCTTCTTTTGACAGTCATTGCCAAGAATGTTCCAATGTGTTGTTATTGTTGTTGTTTAATGCCCGCAGTGAGTGTGTCGTTTTGTGCACCCTGAAAAGGGCGTTAAATTGCGTGGCGTAGTAGCTATCCTCACATCTGAAGCGTGCTAATGAAGGTGGACGACGGTCTTCCAGGCCGTTGTGCTATGCTTGGCTTCATCTGCGTTACATTCACTACTAATGAAATCTCGTGGATCCACATCTCGTCCGCCAGACTGCCTTGAAAACAGCATATTTCCAGGAAACGCTACATGGAAGAGAGATAGTGGTGGTGGTCGGGATGTTGTACTTGCCCGGGCTAGCGTTTCAATTCTCTGTTACAATGAGGTGGGAGGCAGTCGCATCGTTATATCAAGGCTAGGATACGCGTGTGTGAATCTGTTTGTCATATGTATGCTTGTATGTCACTAGGGTACGCGTGTGTGCATCTGTTTGTCATCTGTATGCTTGTATGTCACTATGGTACGCGTGTGTGCATCTGTTTGTCATCTGTATGCTTGTATGTCACTATGGTACGCGTGTGTGCATCTGTTTGTCATCTGTATGCTTGTATGTCACTAGGGTACGCGTGTGTGCATCTGTTTGTCATCTGTATGCTTGTATGTCACTAGGGTATGCTTGTATGTCACTAGGGTACGCGTGTGTGTATCTGTTTGTCATCTGTATGCTTGTATGTCAATCAATCAAAACATTTCAGTTCCCAGTGGAGCACAATTCTTCGACAAATGTACGCCAAGCACTCCTGTCCTGGACTATCCACTTTTCCCCTTCAGCTATACAAATTGCTTGCTGCTTTCTCTTCACCGCGTCACCATCTCTCTTGAAATATGACTTTCTCATGTCTTGAATGGTTGAGTGGTATATTCCATTTTAGTTGACTTGTCCATTTTAATTGACATGTCCATTTTAGTTGACTTGTCCATTTTTGTTGACTTGTCCATTTTTGTTGAAGCTTTTGTGTCCTAAATGTTCTACATGAGATGAGATAACCAACCGCATTGACAGGTTTACAGTGTTACTATTCTATGCTACACTTTCGGGCCCCGATAACACTTGGGCGATGCATGTATCTGCTATGTGTGAATGGTCTCATACGACGTGTGTGTGTGTACATGACTTCTTTTACCTTCCTATAAGCATTTATTTAACTGGACATGACGACCCTGATCATTGTCTGTCACCGGGGTATGTGTGTATGACCAGACAAAAGACAAGGATATCACCACTGCCCCACAGAGAGCATGTCGTAAGAGGCGACTAACTGTGTGACATGGCATAACACTGACCATAATTAGGTGGTTTGTTAAGAGCAGCATAGATGGCGTCTAACAGGCTGCGGGTCTACTTTACTCTAGTGCTTGAGTCTATTAAGAAGGTCTCGTACATCGGTTAACCCCTCTCCAAGAAACTGGTTGTATACAGACTCTACAACGTCTTCTAAACCAGTATAAAGACTTGAAGTTAAGTTGAGTTTGCGTAGACTTCTATTTCTCCTATTTTAACTAACTTCCACATAACCCAGAGAGCTGAAATTGTGTACACAGCTTCTACTAGTGTGACCTGTTAATCTATCACACTTTAACGAATCCTGGGCAGATCATTCAAAAGGTTGTACCGATAAACGTATTTACGAAGAACAATATTGACTGATGTTTACATGTCTAGCATCACACCATCCGATCTTGTCTTCAACAGCTGATCCGACCCGAAGAGATGACCAACCCTAAGGTGGACGACCTCAGCATGATGACATATCTGTCGCAGTTCCCCAACGCCAAGCTCAAGCCTGGAGCCCCTGTCAGGCCTCGGGTTAACCCAACCCGCGTCAGGGCCTACGGTCCTGGTCTGGAGCCCACTGGCAACCAAGTTGCCGCCCCTGCCAGATTCACCGTGGAGACTTTCAGTGCCGGCAAGGGTGAAGTTGATATTCTTGTGTTGAACCCAGAAGGGGTGTCTGTACCAGTGAGTACAGCGTTTTTGGTCACGTGAATATACACAGCACACGCACACCTACACGTATTTCTGTGAATATCTGATCCGTTTGTTTTTCTTGCTGTATCGTATTGTCCTATCCAATGTACCATCAACCTCTCTCTTTCTTTTTATTACTCTTTGTCTCTCTCTTCATTCTAATATCTTTCTTTCTCTTTGCTGGATATTTTCTCTTATATTGTCTTCTCTTCCTTTTCTTATATTGCACGTTGTCATTCTTTCCCTCAATCTTTTATTCACTTCTCTTGGTCTCTATTGTTTGCTGTTTTCTAGTGCGCACGCTTTCTCTCTCTCTTTTCTCTCTCTCTCTCTCTCCTCTCCTTTCCTTTCTGTTCCCTCTCCTTTCTGTTCTTGCTTACTCTGTCTTTCTCTTTACTAGCTCTTTCTCTCTCTTTTTCTCTCTCTCTCTCCTCTCCTTTCCTTTCTGTTCCCTCTCCTTTCTGTTCTTGCTTACTGTCTTTCTCTTTATTAGCTCTTTCTCTCTCTTTTTCTCTCTCTCCTCTCCTTTCCTTTCTGTTCCCTCTCCTTTCTGTTCTTGCTTACTGTCTTTCTCTTTACTAGCTCTTTCTCTCTTCCTTTTTTGTTCTTCCTCACTCTGACATTCCCTTTACTAGTTATCTCTTTATCACTACTCTCTTTCTCTCTTTCTTTCTATCCTCCTTTCTGTTATTGCTCACTCTACCATTCCCTTTACTAGTTATCTCTTTCTCTATCTGCGTCTTGCTCTTCATTAGTTCTTTCTCTCCACTCTCCCTCTCTGTCTCGCCCCTCCCTTTCTGCTCTTGCTCACACTGCCTTTCTCTTTACTAGTTATCTCTTTCTCTCTCCCCTCACTCTTTCTCTTTACTAGCTCTCTCTCTCTCCCTCTTCCTCTTTTACTTTCTCATCTTTCTCCATTCCATTCTCTCTCACCCTTTCTATTTCCTTACTCATTCTCTTCCTTTCTCTGTCTCTTCATTTCTCTTTCTACCATTTATTTTCTTTCCCATCTCTCTCTCTCTTTCTTCCTTTCTCTCTCTTCCTCTCTCTCTCGCTCCCTCTCTCCGCTTTTCTCTTATATAGCACATTCACTTTCTTTCTTTTTCTCTGCTATTCTCATGTATTCTCTTTTTTTCTAGCAATTTTTGTCTCTGCCTTTCTCTTTTCCAGCTTTCTCTATATTCCTTGTTTTGCTCTTTCTACCTTTCTTTTCTCTTTCTTTCTCATTTGTTGCTTTCTCCCCAAACCTCTTTTTTAGCCCCCTCTCTTCCATATATATATATATATATTCCCATCTCTGATGCTTCCTCGTCAAAATGATTACTGCTGCCTGTACCATTCCACTCATGCCTTGATCACACTCTGACACCATAAGCACGTTAGACAGGCCTGCTCATACATTTAACAACTCCACTTATCCATCAACTAATCACACCAGAACATTACCCGTCCCCACATCAAAGGCTCTACAGCAATGAAACTCCAGCGTGTTTCTGTTATCTCTAGCCATGATAACGTCAATCTAACAAACCGCTTCCTGGCCATGTCCATCTCTTGATGTTATTCCCCCACATGTTGTGATGCTTTTCTCTTGCTGGTTTGCCTTCTACTTTGTCCTCCAACGCAATTTCCATACTTTAGTTAAGGGCTGAAGGTGCAGCACAGTGAATGAGTTGACAGCAGCCAGCGAGCAACTCACAACTGGCTGCTTGCATCAGGGTCAGCAAACCAGAGCTCACCAAGATCCTATTTTATCCCCAAGCAGCGACTCTGGAAACAGACTGCACCAATGTAGGCTGACTGAGAGAATAGGGATTGCAGCAGGGAAGGAAAACCCGGTACCAAGAAAAGCCAGCTGAAACTGGATGTGTTGGGCCAAAATGCTCAGATATGGCTTGTTTTAGTTTGGCTTGGCTTCGTTCATTCTCAATCTCCCACTACCAAACCCTGAAAGGGCTTAAGTAGCAGAATGTAGTCCATAGAACGGAATGCATTGTGTCGTAGTTTACAGCTTGACTGCGATATTTGCACCTTTTGGTCCAACACATCCGACTTCAGCAAGCATTTTTTGAGTACCGAATTAGCATTCCCTCTTCGATCCCTTCTCCTTTGCCAGTCTGCACTGCTGCAGCCTGTTATCCAGGATCACAGCGTGGAGGTGTAGAAGGGTCTTGGCAGCTTTGGTTCGCTGACCCTGACACTAGCAGTCAGCTATGGGTCGCTGACCACTGCAGCTCATGCGCTGCTCAACATCTTGATCCCATGCTCAGATATCACTGCCCTCACTGTGAACTACGACCACAACACCCTGTTCAGGACGAAAGTAAAAATGAAGAAAAATACAAGCGTTATATGTATTTTTAAATGGCCAAAAATATTGTAACTTATTTAGAATGCTTGGAATCATATGTTAACAGGTAGGTATATGTCTGCTGCCAGTTAGCTGAAGGCTATCCATAGTAGATTCTATTATCCTAACTGACTCCTGTTAATTCTCTCTTTAAGACCAACTTCTTCAAAACTTCATTATTTGTTTTTTTCTATCAACTGTAAAGCGGAGTAATATTTTGATGGCTGCTGTATTAAAATAGTTTCTTTGAGCAATTTATTGTACATCACCGTCTATTGATAAGGTGCATAAATATGATGATATCAAAATAATGAAGAGTTCTTGTCATATCTTTCAGGTTGAAAAGACCTTCAACAACGACCGTAACCAGACGTACACATGCTCGTATATCCCCACTATGGAAGGAGCTCACCGGGTAAGTCCAATAGTTATATTTGCTTCTGGTTTCCATCATTACTACATGTTTCCAGATCAAGCTGCAGAGCCTCTTAGATGTAATAGAAAGGACCGCATGTCCAAGAAGTGCACATTGAATCTGAGGATAGATCATTAACTGGCATCTTGAAACATCTCCATGAAATATGAGGGTGATTTGAAAAGTTTTGCCTTTGAGGAGATAATTTTATTAATGTACAAGATTTACACATGAACTAACATTTTCTTAAAGCTTGGAATATCGTTTTGGGGATGTGTCATTATTTTTCAAAGTAGTGACCATCTCGATCCACACACAAACACCAACATCGGAGAAGTTCTTGCATCCTGTCAAGGAAAAATTCAGACGTCTTCTCCCGAAACTAGGTATAGAGCTGCTTGCACGTTCTTGTCGGAAGTGTAATGGCGTCCCTTGAGGGGTTATTTCAACTTCTGGAAGAGGAAGAGGTCACAAGGTGCCAGATCGGGGCTGTACGATGGGTGCGATAAAATTTCATCAAACTTGAGTCGCTCCAATGCAATCACTGTATTGTCGACTCTTGTGTGAGTATCCCTTGTCATACAGGTTCTTCGATGCCCTTCGATAGGCACACAACCTTCCACTGTCAGAAATTCAATCACAGCACTTTTCTTCAACCATATAGGCTGCCCTTTCATTGTCTGCTGTACATATGCGTCACGTTCCAGGCGTATGCCACTATATGCCCCTATAGTCACACATTAAAGTGTCACATGGCTCTGAGCACTGTTGTCATAGTTATGGCGCTGGAGGTCAAACTTTTCAAACTGCCCTCTTATATTTTTTTTATCGCTCACCTTTTTCTCTATTTCCCCAAGGCGGTGTGCGTTACACTGAGGTTTTTATTTTGCGCCTGTCGGCCCAGTGCATCCGACTTCAGCATGCATTTTATGTAAGGGTCTGCTTCCTCCTGCATTTTCTAAGGGCTTGCTTCCCCGGGGTAACGGCCGGTGCTGTGATGGGGATCGAACCCAGCACCTCCTGGTTGTGAGCCGTGTCACTTAACCACTAGCCCACGCCGTCCCCCATATATTATAATAACAGTAAATATTAAGAGACCTTAAGTTTGAAACTGACAAGAAAATCCTGAAATGGATCCCCAGATTTATGAGCAGTATAGCTGTAGTGAGGAGGAGATAACCAAATGTTTGGGATGCCAGTTTCTTCTCCGTGGGGACACAAGTTCCATACCTCGGTCTCGCATAGGTTTTTTTTTAAAAATCAGAATAAAATGTAAACCTAGCCTGCACACTTAGCGGTGACTGCTAGGTTAAGTGTCCTTTATTTCTCAGCCCTCTATATCCTGTATAATTTATATACTTCATCTATTTGGATAGTATATTCTATATACTTAGTGTTTTTGGATAAAATATTCTTTATACTTAATCTTCTTTGGTAGTAGATTTTATATACTTAATCTTTTTGTATAGTAGATTATATTTCATTTATTTGGATAGTATATGCTGTATACTTAATTATTTTTGATATTATGTTCTATATACTTAATATTTTTGTATAGAATATTCTATATTCTTAATCTTTTTGGATAGAATATTCTATATATTTAACATTTTTAGATAGAATTAGACATTATACTTCATCTTTTTGGATAGTACCTACATACTCCATCTATTTGGATAGCATTTCCGGCTTACATACGACATCATAGGAAAACCTTCATGTAATTCAAGATATAATAGCATGGATAGCTCAATTCCTCAAAAATGTGTGAACATTTAATTAAATTTCCTATTGTGCAGGTGGTTATCAAGTTCAGCAATAAGGAGATCCCCAAGTCTCCCTTCACTGTCAAGGTAGAAGGTGCTGTTGGTGATCCCACAAAGGTAACAGCTGCTGGGCCAGGCTTGGAGAAGACAGGTGTTATCACAGGAAAGAAGACCTACTTTGAAGTCTACACCCAGCGTATGTATATTCCTATATTTTTGTCATTGCAAAGGTTGAAGGTTAAAGGCGAGGGCTCGACTTCATCGCCTCGGGTTTCCCCCATATGGCTCAATCTCTCTCAGCAGAACGGTATCTCGCCTGCCGAGAGCATCACACATTGCACCTAACTCCGTAGCTCTAGCGATGAACCCATGAATCTGCGAAAAAATTGACATCATGAACCAACCGTCGCAGCTCGAACACGAGGCAAATGGCTTGACCACTTCGCCACAGAGACCTTCATCTCATTAAAAAAAAAAAAAAAGTTAATATCACGTCTGTGGGGAATATTGTTTTAGGTCCATATATTTCTTTGTCAGCGGCTCACTAGGGGTGATGTGGTGGTCCATATATTTCTTTGTCAGCGGCTCACTAGGGGTGATGTGGTGGTCCATATATTTCTTTGTCAGCGGCTCACTAGGGGTGATGTGGTGGTCCATATATTTCTTTGTCAGCGGCTCACTAGGGGTGATGTGGTGGTCCATATATTTCTTTGTCAGCGGCTAACTAGGGGTGATGTGGTGGTCCATATTTTTCTTTGTCGGCGGCTCACTAGGGGTGATATGGTGGTCCATATTTTTCTTTGTCAGCGGCACAATAGGGTGGATGTGGTGGTCCATATATTTCTTTGTCAGCGGCACAATAGGGGTCATGTGGTGGTCCATATTTTTCTTTGTCAGCGGCACACTAGGGGTGATGTGGTGGTCCATATTTTTCTTTGTCAGCGACACACTAGGGGTGATGTGGTGGTCCATATTTTTCTTTGTCTGCGGCTCACTAGGGGTGATATGGTGGTCCATATTTTTCTTTGTCAGCGGCACAATAGGGTGGATGTGGTGGTCCATATTTTTCTTTGTCAGCGGCACACTACGGGTGATGTGGTAGTCCATATTTTTCTTTGTCAGCGGCATACTAGGGTGATGTGGTGGTCCATATTTTTCTGTCATCGGCATACTAGGGCTGATGTGGTGGTCCATATTTTTCTTTGTCATCGGCATACTAGGGGTGATGTGGTGGTCCATATTTTTCTTTGTCAGCGGCATACTAGGGGTGATGTGGTTGTCCATATTTTTCTTTGTCAGCGGCACACTAGGGGTGATATGGTGGTCCATATTTTTCTTTGATGTGGTGATCCATATTTTTCTTGGTCAGCGGCACACTAGGGGTGATGTGGTGGTCCATATTTTTGTCAGCGGCACACTTTCTCTTTACTTTCTCAGATTATTCTGGTACCCAATTTTTTGGGTTGGGTGGACCCAGGGAATCAATTTGTGGATCTGCAAATATAAAAGATGATCTCTGTAACCCATGGTAGATGAAGGACAACTAAGTTAAATCAAGTTATGGCATCAAGATACTGAACAGTGCATGAGTTGTAAATGTCAGCAACCCAAAGCTGACTGAATGTTTCAGATGTTCACAAAGTATTGTCACATAGGAGCATGTGGCCAAATAGTTTCGATATCTGCTTGCCGACAAGGATGGCAGCAGTTCAAATCTCCGGTACGGCATATATTGTTTTTCTGTTGGGATCAGATGAACAAACATAGCTAGCACACGACATGGTGACAGCCGTCGGATAGTTTATTGTCACAGAGTGAAAGTCACAGCCATCCACATAGGGACAGATGCACTATGATTTATCTGCCTTGTGTGATACTAACAAGAGACAGCGGATGTAATCCAGCCAACCATCGATACAAGTCACAAAAATGTTATCAGTGGCAATGACAACTGAATAACTGGTTGATCATTGCTGGTAATCCACTTGCAGCACCTTAACTGTGAAATGTTCCACGATATAAGGATGACAAGTATCACGATAAGGTCTTCAGCATTACAGTCGACAACCCTCAAATCTACACAATCATAATACAACACCAAAGAGAACAAGAGGGCACAGATACAAATTAACCTAAAAAAAGGTCCAGATTGGATATTAGGAAATATTTTTTAAGTCAGAGATTGGTGATTGCTTGGAATGTGTTACCCTAGGAGGTGGTGAATGCAGAGACAGTTAATGCATTTAAGAATAGATTGGATGTGCATAGCTTTTAAAGCAGGGTAATGCTTCTTCTTCTTCTTCTGCGTACGCAGTCAGACAGTAACCATTATTTTTTCGAAAAAAGCGGCGGTCATCCTGAGGCTGTCGCCGCTGTCATAGAGCTTGTCTTGCAGTTCCACTGGTGATGGCCACATCTGCTCTCTCTGATCCTCGTATGTCGGGCAGTTCTGCAGCAGATGTTCAGCGGTCATTTTACTGGTACCGCACGGGCATTCGTCGGTACCACCTATCTTCAATTTGTTGAATAGGTGGTACCTCAGTCTATTGTGGCCAGTGCGAAGTCTGAAGACAACGACCTGCTCTCTTCGGTTCAACTGGTAATAGGCATCGTTTTTGGTGTAACCAGTATGTTCTGTCTCCCATTTGGTCATGTATCTGGCTTTGATAAGCTGTTTTGACTCTTCGTACGTCATACTAGTATCGCAGGGTAATGCAAATGTGACTGGTTGTCTACAGACTCTGATGAGTCTTCTAAACCAGTATAAAAACATTAAGTTAAGTTCATATCAAATGGCACAGGAAAATAGCGACATACGCAGTAATCTGGCTTGCCTCTAGATGACGAAATATACAGCAACTGGTAGTAACATGCTTCCAGCCATCCTACACACCAGTAGCATGAGACTCTGGTCTCTATTTAAAGGTTGAATCATATCCAGCTGATTTTCTACTGTTCTTTGCGGAGTACGCAGCAAGGCAATGCCATCTTGATCACTATGTGACATCACATCCATGTTCTTGGTAGGTAAGTGTTCTAACATATGACTTATTGCTGACTTCACACAGAGGCTGGCAAAGGTACCATTGAGGTTGCTGTTTTGGACCCACATGGCCATAGAGACAAGGTGAGGCCAGCCATCAGTCCTGTTGCAGGCAAAGAGGGCACTTACCTGGTTGAGTACATAGCTATGGAGGTTGGACTCCATTCAGTGAATGTTTTCTTCACCGGGCGTCAGATCCCTGGCAGCCCTTTTGGGGTCAATGTGGCACCAGGTACGTCATTTTTAATACCTTTTTTTTAAAGTTGAAACTTAACTTTCCAGTCTCTCCATTTGCTTAAGTATAGATCCAGTACTGTATTTTGCTTAACTTAACCAACTTTTTGGAATGCCTGATGTCAGATATTTGCTGCAAATGTTTTAACAGGATGAAGTTGCCAGCCACATGCACAACCCTCTTTAGTCGCATCATGCTACTTGCAAGGAAGTAAACAGTGGTTATACTCTGTTTCACTGGAACAACTTACAGCTTTTTTTTTTTAGAGTGACTTTTCTGGCCAGAATATCCAGGCCTTTTATCTGCATGATTTCCAGTGGTTCACTTGGTCCCCATGTGCGGACCCACTGAAGTATACCCTTTTTTTAAGGGCCCATAGATCGCCATGTAAAAAAAAAAAGTTTTTAAGACACACATTTCATGCCTGTTTGGCATGTTGAGAATACTTCTTCTTCTTCTTCGTACGATGTTGAGAATACAATATTAGGCCCATATTTTTCTTGACTAATGGCAGACTAGGGATGATGATGTCAACATTACACCAGAATCCTGAACATTTCCAGATTGTTCTAGTAACCAATTTTTTAGGCTGGGTGGAACCTGCACCAACTGAGGACAGAACAGCAATCGTTCAGCTGTGAAACCAGCACGCTAAACACTATCTCGGCACTCACCATGTAAATAAAAATAATGAAAATGATTTCCTGATTAACGGGCTAAGCTTGAGCAGCTTATTACTCCTCTGCGTTGGGACAAGTGCTGCGGAGGGTGGTTAACCGATGAGTGAGTCCATCTCAAACACTAGAGCCCTGTTAGGCGCCATCTATGCTGCTTTTAACAAACCACCTAACCATGGCAGGTGTTATGCCATGTAACACAGTTAGTCACCTCTTACGACATGCTCACTGTGGGGCAGTGATGCTATTCTTGTTCTTGTCCTTGACAAAGACCCCGGTGGACCAACTGTAGTGATGGTCTTAAACCTCGACTGAAGTGAAAAAGGGGCAAGAAGAAGTTTGAAGAATCTGCTAAAGAGCTTCATTTAAGTTCTTGTTTTCATAGTAAGGCGCAGTGGTAAGATGCAGTGGTAGGATGCAGTGGTTGGGTGCAACGGCTGGGAGTAGTGATTGTACTCTTTGTACTTAAATAAGTACCCATGCCTATCACTTAAGTGTGCAAAACCCACTCGTCTAGGTTTCTTTATTGTTTCGGCAGAACCTCAACTACAAGTTGTAGTTTTTGTGATTAGGTAGAGAATGGACACAAGATTCCATTTAGAATTCCAAATACTTTTTTGAACACAGAAGCACCAATGGTTACAAGGACATATATGCAAGTATTCGTAGATATTCCAGATTGAGTGTGTGTGTGCGTGCGTGCATGTCTGCATAGATATATACTCACTTGAATCCTGGTATTCAATCATGGTATTCAGGCAGGGTTGCCTGGAAGCCAAGCTTGAATCCCGTGTTTGTTTTTTGCCCAGGAGTACCATGATGGTCCAAAGGCAGGGTGTAGATCATCTCTCCATCTCCTTGTTGATTGGGGGGGGGGGGTGTTTGTAGCTGTATGGCCACCAGAAATACACCCTCCTCGTCCATCTATCGTCAGTCATGCAGATCACATGGCTGGCCCATCTGTACTTTTGCATTGATGCATATTCAATGACAACCCTGAACTCTGTATTTCAGATGTCATCTCTTAGGAAAATATTTATAATTCTTTGCTCAATTGCTCTTTCGGTAATACAAAACTTCTCTGCGTCTGGCGTCTGATTGTCATAGACTTCAAGCCTCACACCCATATACCATTGCTGGAATAACCATGCTATTAAAGGTGTGAGCCCTTGCCTTGCTCTATCCATCATCTGCTGGAGTATCGGTTTAATACGGTGGAAGCTGAGCCAACCCGACGTCCTCCTGTGGGAGATCACCTCATCAATGCTGTGGTTGTTGTTAATTTCCTGACCTATGTAGACGAGATATATTCTAGGCACAAAGTAATCTGTCTGCCACTGAGTTCAATGCTGAGGCAATATTCTTTCATTCCATTCATGATACTATAGCCACACTGACTTCCTTGCCAGGTGTTCGTTGCCCTCATTCACTCTTCTATAGCCACACTGACTTCCTTGTCAGATGTTCTTTGCCAAGTGTTCTTTACCAAACGTTCTTTACCATACATTCTTTACATTATGTTCCTTGCCAGGTGTTCGTTGCCCTCATTCACTCTTCCCTTCCCCACTCTTCCCTTCCCATGTAGGACTAAGTCATCAAGTCAGGAAAGCATAGAATACAGTTATCTACTCAATGGAAAACCAGCAGGATTAAGTCATAGATGTCTTCAGAGTGCTTAGAAGAATGTGTCTGTGAGATCATCATCTCTCTCTGTAAACTATGCAGCAACCTTAGTTTGCCCTAGTTTCCTAGACCTTGTTCCTATTTGACTGATGCATATGACAGGGTGGTCCAAAAGTGTCCATGCACAGGTACATACAATTTTCACGCATTACAATATATGCGATAACACAAGTTCACTATAAATGAGAGAGTTGGATCCGGTAAGTCTTTTAATATAGATCAGGGGTCCTCAAAAAATTTAATTTCTCACCCACATCCTTCCGTTTTAGGGAGAGGGGGGTGGGTGCAAAGGAGATGACACGTTTAAGTTTAGACTGTTAAGCTATGAATATGTATTTTTAAAAAAAGCAACCCACCTTTTTTTTACAAGTTTTAAAACCATCAACATTTTATATTGCTAATAAATTTGTAAAACACTAAAAATAATCCATATAAATGTATAAGTACCAATACAAAAAGAAATATTTTCAAAATTATTTGCATATTATTTGTAAACTTGTAAAACACTAAAAATAATCCATATCAAATTATAAGTACCAATGCAAAAAGAAATATTTTCAAAATTATATACAATTTATTTGTAACAGAACACACCTTTTGAGTCAGAAAGTCTTGGAAAATGTGGCAATGGCATTTTGATATATGGTGGAAAGAGAGAATGACTTGAGGAAAATAGGATAATAGCATTCTGACATATAATGAAAAGTGGGGAATAACATTCGACATATAGTGAAAAGTGGGGAATGGCATTCTGACATATAGTAAAAAGTGGGGAATGGCATTCTGACATATAGTGAAAAGTGGGAAATGGCATTGTGACATATAGTGAAAAGTGGGAAATGGCATTGTGACATATAGTGAAAAATGGGGAATGGCATTCTGATACATAGTGAAAAATGGGGAATGGCATTCTGATACATAGTGAAAAGTGGGGAATGACATTCTGACATATAGTGAAAAGTGGGGAATAACATTCGACATATAGTGAAAAGTGGGGAATGGCATTCTGACATATAGTAAAAAGTGGGGAATGGCATTCTGACATATAGTGAAAAGTGGGAAATGGCATTCTGACATATAGTGAAAAGTGGGAAATGGCATTGTGACATATAGTGAAAAGTGGGAAATGACATTGTGACATATAGTGAAAAGTGGGAAATGGCATTGTGACATATAGTGAAAAGTGGGAAATGGCATTGTGACATATAGTGAAAAGTGGGAAATGGCATTGTGACATATAGTGAAAAGTGGGAAATGGCATTGTGACATATAGTGAAAAGTGGGAAATGGCATTGTGACATATAGTGAAAAGAGGGGAATGGCATTGGGACATAAAGTGAAAAAAATGGAATGGCGTTCTAACATAAAGTGAAAAGAGGGGAATGGCATTGAAAAGAAAAGGAGGCATGGAACATAAAAGGTTGAAGATCTCTAATATAGATAATATATTGTCACTGATGCAACTTTAAAAAAAAAAAAAAGGTAGTTTCCCAATGTATGAAGACTTTTCAACCACACTGTAATTATGTAATCTAATATGCAGTATGTTTGAAATACACGTACCACTTTAGCATAACATTTGTTTGTAGAAACTGTCATGCTATTGTGATTTATTCAATTATTTTGTTGTCCCCTCTGATACCAACATCTGTCCCCAGCTGAGAGTAAGTAGAGTCTATACTATCTCTTGGAGTAACAAAACTATGTGTGTGACTAACTTAACCAAACCTGTGCTGTTATACTTGCACTGTTGCATGGTGTTACCATGTTCATCGTACTTGCCAAAGTGAAAACCAAATCATTGAAAATCCATACATCAGATCATCTAAATGACCTGAACCAGATTGATATTCCATACTCCATGGCTACGAAATCACACATACCAGGTCATTGAAACTACGTGAACCAGATTAATGATATTCAATACTCCAAAGCCACAAAATCATATATACCAGGTGATTGAAAACTCATACACCATCTTAGTGAAATTATGTGAACCAGACTAATGAAATTCTATACACCAAAGTCACGAAATAACATACATCAGATCAATTAAATCTCATACACCAGATCAATGGAAACACATACACCAGATCAATGGAAACACATACACCAGATCAATGGAAACATATACACCAGATCAATGGAAACATATAAATCAGATCAATGGAAACACGTACACCAGATCAATGGAAACACATACACCAGATCAATGGAAACACATACACCAGATCAATGGAAACACATACACCAGATCAATGGAAACACATACACCAGATCAATGGAAACACATATGCCAGATCAATGGAAACACATACACCAGATCAATGGAAACACATATGCCAGATCAATGGAAACACATACACCAGATCAATGGAAACACATACATCAGATCAATGGAAACACGTACACCAGATCATTGGAAACACATACACCAGATCAATGGAAACACATACACCAGATCATTGGAAACACATACACCAGATCAATGGAAACATATACATCAGATCAATGGAAACACATACACCAGATCAATGGAAACACATACACCAGATCAATGGAAACACATACACCAGATCAATGGAAACACGTACACCAGATCATTGGAAACACATACACCGGATCAATGGAAACACGTACACCAGATCATTGGAAACACATACACCAGATCAATGGAAACATATACATCAGATCAATGGAAACACGTATACCAGATCAATGGAAACATATACACCAGATCAACTATGGAGCATGTAGCCTTGTCGACAGTGAGCCGACTTACTGGACCGGGATTATAATGCGCCAGAGTTCGAGTTCATGGATGGAAGAAAAACAAATCCAGACCATGTTTCAGTCTTGGTACAACCGCTCATCCAGTCGACCCAGCTGAAAATTGGTACCTGACATATGAGTTGGGAAAGGTAAAAACAACATGGTAGGGAACTGGCAACCTAACCTCATAGACTGTGGCATGGTGCATGAAGAGTTATCTTCATCCTCGATGGTAGTTATTGCCATGGGACTGATCTTTATATTTTGTATGCCTTTACAATGTTGACAGGAAATTGTGCATGTAACTATTTACATGTCTGCAATATTTTTTTTATAGGTGGTGAAATATTGGGAATAAATTTGTTTTATAAAGTAACAAAATTGAAAAGCCACACAATTCTTCAATGATCTGCTTTGAACAGTGGATTTCTTAAAATGTGTTATATTATCTCAGTTTTCTGTAACAAAATAACAACCAAATTTTCCATCATTATAAGAAACACACAAACATTCACATTTTGTATTGAATTCTCATATTTGAATAAAATGATATTTGGGGTACCCAGGAAATTAAAAACAAAAGGCTATTTGCATGATGGGTGCTTGGAATGCATTGTCACAGGAAATCGGGGAGGCAGGATCAATTAATGCATTGAAGAATAGATTGGATGCGCATAGTTTTTAGATCAAGGAAATGTAAAATAAACTGGTTGTATACAGACCCTGCAGAGTCTTCTAAATCAGTATAAAGACATTAAGTTAAATTATTATTTGTACAAACAAAATCTCTTGAAGTATAAAAACCCATACAAAACAACATATGTGTGAACATTTAAGGAAATATAAGAAAACCATTAAAGTTTACTTGTATGTGCGCATTTATGATTTCTCAATGTGACATCAGAACCACATAATTAATAAATATTTTGTATAACTGATTTTTAATGCCTCGGTGTGTGTGTGTGTGTTCTATAAACTGTATCCAAGGTACTCTGTTGCTAAAACACTAAAATGCTGTGTCCTCCAATCGTTGGGGCTGTTCTTGTTGATCTGTTTGCATTCTTTCACATCAGTGCAAATCAATGAAAGTCCATATACCAGATTAGAAAAAATCCCATACACCAGATCAGGCAATACACATACACAAGATTAGAACAAAACCCATACACCAGATCCAGAAATGCCCATAGACCAGATTAAGGAATGCTCACCATCAGATTAGGAAAAACCCATACACCAGATTAGGGGAAGCCCATACACCAGATTAGGGAAAACCCATACACTAGATCAATACACATACACTAAATAAAAGAATTCTCAAACACCAGATCAATTAAATCACATCAATCAATCAATAAAACCATTTTCAAATCCCTGGGGAGCATAGGTCTTCAACATACACATGCCAAGTTATCAAACGTTGACCTGTTTATATCTGTTGAAGTTTTTGTGGCTTATCATTTCTACAGAATCGGGTAGCTAGCCCCATATACTAGATTAAAGAAAATCCAATCACAAGATTAGGAGAAGCCCAAACACCAGATCAGGGAAAACCCATACACTAAATCAGTGAAATCCCATACTCGAGATCAGGGAATTCCCATACACCAGTTGAGTTCAGTAAAAACCAATTCACCAGATTGAAAGAAAACCAGTCTTTCACTGTAAATGCAAAGTTCAAGAATTCTTAGGTGTTTTGTGGTTGATGAATATGAGATGGAAGCCCAGCTTTTTCATCCTTTCTGTGGGGAGCTCCTGCCAAGAGTTTAGCACATGTTGCATCATCTTAAATGGTTAGGTGTAGTTGAGGCAATTAGTTGAATGTACAGGATCCGCAACGAGGATTTGCAGGTCTAAGGAGTTTAAGGTTAATTTGCCTTAATAGTCACCATGACATGTGCAGGCTAGGTTTTTATTTCATCCTCAATATAAATATTCTCGGCCTTAACCAGGATGGGAACCCATGTCTCCAGTCAATCATCCATATTTATAGATTTGATTAACAGTTCATTACATTATACAATTGATTAGCGCAGTTGAGCACTCGCTTTTCATGGCAAAGGTACGGGGTTCAACTCCTGCTACCGGCAGCTCCAGTCAACCCAGCTGATGGCTAGGAAAGGGAAAAGACAGCGAGGAAAGGAACTGGCCACCCAACCTCACAAAGCTGTGGCTTAGTACAATGAAAGCTCTACTACTTCATCCCCGACAGCAGTGTCTGCTATGGGACTACCTTGACCTTGATAGAGACAAACATATGTTTAGTAACAGAAAAGAACAAAAGCTTCATATACAGTTTCACACTTAGAGTACTTAGAATCCTGGTATTCAAACAGGCAGGTTATTCCTGCTGCCAGGAAGCTGAAGGCTATTTCTTCGTACGTTCTCTATTTTACATTTACTTTCTGCGGTTTACCAGGCCTGAGGGAAGGTAGATTGCAGATAGGGTAGGAATTTTATTTGATTTCTTATTAAAATTTTTACCCAGGCAATGGCTAACGGCCTGCTCTTAATTTCAACTGCTCACGGGATCTCTTGAGTTTTTTTTGCCAATCTCTAAAATGGCTAAACGCTGATCTCCCTTGAGGCCAGGGTATGCTTGAAAATTGTGGGATACGAAATCCCACCGTTTCACGCTTTCATTTCTTGAGAGGCCAGTGTTTGTTCTCTCTTCTATAGTGGTTTAGAAGACTCTGCAGAGTCTGTATACAACCAGTTTAATTTGCATTTCCTTGCTCTAAAAGCTATGCACATTCAATCTATTCTTAAATGCATTAATTGTACCTCCCTCCACTACTTCCGGTGAAAATGAATTGCAAACATTCACAACTCTTACTTAAAAAATATTTCCTAGTATCTAATATCTTTAGTTAATTTGTAGCTATGCTATGGGGTGGGTGTATTTTAAAAAAAACAACACGTTAAAGTCTAATTTATCCCATAATAGTCCCAGTGTATGTGAATTTTGTTTCTTCGTTTCACGTCTTCACTCCAACATTAGTCTCACATTTAATAAATGTTTTCTTTTTTTGTTATGACCACTTTTTTTTCTATTTCTGTTTCCAGAATCTCTTATTTGTATGCATGTTTTGTAGTACATTTGTTCCTTGGTACTGTAATAACTCTCATGATAAAGAGGTGTACAAAACTTGGTGTAAATGAACAGCAAGACAATGAAACTAAGTTGTCAGAAATAATATAGAAGCAGATTAAGTATGTTGGAATTGATATACAAATAGGTTAAGTATATTGGAATTGGTATACACATAGAGGAAGGTTGTTGGAATTGTTATACACATAGAGGAAGGTTGTTGGAATTGGTATACTTCTTCTTCTGCGTACGCAGTCAGACAGTAACCATTATTTTTTCGAAAAAAGCGGCGGTCATCCTGAGGCTGTCGCCACTGCCATAGAGCTTGTCTTGCAGTTCCACTGGTAATGGCCACATCTGCTTTCTCTGATCCTCGTATGTCAAGCAGTTCTGCAGCAGATGTTCAGCGGTCATTTTACCAGTACCGCACGGGCATTCGTCGGTACACCTTATCTTCAATTTGTTGAATAGGTGGTACCTCAGTCTGTTGTGGCCAGTGCGAAGTCTGAAGACAACGACCTGCTCTCTTCGGTTCAACTGGTAATAGGCATCGTTTTTGGTGTAACCAGTATGTTCAGTTTCCCATTTGGTCATGTATCTGGCTTTGA
The DNA here is from genome assembly GCA_036924085.1 of Ariolimax columbianus. NCBI lineage: Eukaryota > Metazoa > Mollusca > Gastropoda > Stylommatophora > Arionidae > Ariolimax > Ariolimax columbianus. The sequence continues at coordinate 19,531,989 of JAVGWX010000022.1, forward strand.
TTAGCCGTTTTGACTCTTCGTACGTCATACAGGTATCTGTTTGTGGTAGTCTTGCACCTTCTTTTGCCAGTCTGTCTGCCTCCTTGTTGCCTTGGATGTTGCAGTGTGATGGGACCCACTGTACCACTACCCTTTTTGGTGCGGACTGCTGGCACAGTTTGCAGAGTGCTGCTCTTAAGTCATTAAGCTCAGTGTTTTTCTGGCTTTTTAGCGCTGTGACTACGGCGAGAGCATCTGTCAGCAGGACTATATGGCTCTCATTTTCACTGTGTGTCACCATTTCTTCCACTGCCGCCCTCAGTGCCTCTGCCTCCGCTCTGAAATTGCTTGTGTACTTACCAGTAGCGAATTGGTATACAAATAGATTAAGTATATTGGAAATGTTATACAAATAGAGAAAGTATGTTCCTAATGTTATCTAAATAGAGTAAGTAAATTGGAAATAGTATACAAATAGAGTGAGTATTTCAGATAGACTATCCAAATGCATTTATTATGTCCGATATACTATCTCATTGGAAAAAAAAAAGTATTAGCTAAAAATATACAGAGTGTGGAATAGCTTTCTGTGTTTGGAAGGAAGGTCTAGAAACAATGCTCCATATAATGAACATAAATAAAAGAGTGTTTTCCTAGGGATCAGAAGAAGATGATGAATAACAATGATGTAGAGAATAATGAATGAATACCTTGTATTCCAAGGGATAATAAGAAAGTATCATTTATCAACTATTTCTGGATACTGTTGTTTACTCATGACACCCTTGTCCTTCCTTACAGCTTCCAATGCAAAGGCATGTTATGCAACTGGACGTGGCGTTCAACCAAGAGGCATCCGAGTCAATGACAGCGCAGTGTTCTATGTGCATACTAAAGGGGCTGGTGAAGGAGATGTTGGGGTTCAAGTCTTTGGACCAGGTAAGTTGATAAGTTCAACTAGTGGTTAGATTTTTGAAATTTAAACAGAAATTCAGTTAGTAACTTATAAAATTGCAGAACATTATAAATTCAATCACCAGGGAAAGTTGATAAATTCAATTAGTTAGCAGTGGAATCTTATAACTTCATTCAGAAATTAGTTTTAGTGATGATGTTGAATACCCACAAGTAAGATTACTCTTTTGTGCACCCTGGAAAGGGTGGCAAGTGGCGGGTTTCAGTAGCTTTCCTTACATCCCGAGCGTGCTGATGAAGGTGGACCGGGGTCCTCCAGGTGGTTGTGATGAGTTTTAATAAATTCATAGACCAGTAAGTTTTAAAATCAGATTCAACTACAGTGGTAGTCTTAAGATAAAGGTTGTCCCATAGCAGACACTACTGTCAGGGATTAAGTTAGAGCCTTCATTGTACTATGTCACACCTTTTTCCTTCCCTAGCCATTAGCCAGGTGCCCATTTACATCTGGCATCTGGGTCGACTGGAGCTGCCAGTAGTGGGAGTTGAACCATGTACCTTTACCACGAAAAGCGAGTGCTCTACCACTGCGCAAATCAGTCGTTAATGATAGCCTATAAATTCAAAATATAATGGAACCTCATTATTCATAAAGCTGTGGTTTCTTCATCCTCGATGTTTGTCCTAATTAATATGTTGTGTCGTAGTTTACAGCAAGGCTCACATATATGCGTTTTTCGACCCAACACATCCAATTTCAGCTGCCTTTTTGGGCATCGAAATATCATAAATCCACAAAAACAGTGATATTTTGTATGTTCATTTTTCATGAAAGCTTGTAAATTCATATAGAAGTAAAGGTAGTCCCATAGCAGATACTGCTATCAGGGTTGAAGTGTTGGAGACATCATTGTATGAAACGAGATACATTTCAGGTTTCTGTTTGGGTAGAAAGCAAATCCATGGGACCAGAACTAAAATCTAGACTGTGCAAGAGCTGATTGGTCAGGGTTGACTCATTAGACGACATCAAAGAGGAGGAGAAGAAGAAAACGAATATAAAAAAATAAAAGAAGATGATAAAGAAAATATGAACAAGATAAAGAAGAAGAAGCAGCTTGTTAATGAGCTGGGGTGACTAGTTCCCTTTCTCGCTGCTTTTCCTTTCCTTGCAATAAGTCAGGTACCCATTTACAGTGAGAGTTCAACCCTGTACCTTTACCATGAAAGTTGAGTGCTTTACCACTATGCTAGTCAGACAATTCATATGACATTCATTTTTAAAAGAATGACATTCTGGGTTCACAAACATATGAATCAGCAAAAGAAAGTGTAAATTCAAAAGAGTTGATCATTTCTGTCAGCAGTGTTCTTCTTCTTTGTGTTCAGGATCTTTGGTCACGTTATATCTCTAGGGCAGTAGCCATGACGAAGTCTGTAGTCTTCCCCAGCTCGGAGCGGCTGCACCACAGCTTTTGTCTCAGCTCCGCACCCTCTGGCCAGGTCTGGTGTCTCATTTCCCTATAGATTGGGCATTCCTGTAGAATATGTTCAGGATTCTGGCTCACTGTTCCACATGGGTATTCATTGGTGTGTGAGGTCTTTTGTCCCTATAGATGTTATAATAGTCTGCAGTGACCAGTTCTCAGACGGAATAAGGTAATTTGTTTGTTTCTTTTGAGTTGGTGAATTGGGTCTGGTCTACTGCTTATGTTCATGTCTTCTCTCCATTGGTGTATATACTGATTTCTGATGATGTTCTTGATCTCTCTGTATGGTACTCAATGATTCTCAGTAGTGTAAGGCTTGTAATTTGCTTAACCTGATTTGTTGGTTTGCTATTGTTATCCAGTGGCCTGTGAGCTCCTGCTCTTTGACCTAATGCCTTATAGTGGTATCTGCAAGTGTTTGTAAGCTGTTGTTTAGTTTCGTAAAACGTGTTCTGTTTGTCTGGCCTTGGTGGAGGAAGTTCTTTCCTAAGACCGGCAAGCGAAAGACATTCAAAGATGGTGCTCAACAGTTTGATATGGATGTGGGTACAGCCGGCACTTTGGAGTATGTTATGGTTGGATTCTATTCAAGTGACTATTAAGTTGTATGTGTTCAGTGCAAAGTCAGAAAATGGTGCTCTGGTCTCTTCTTATCAGAATGTTGATGTTGTGTTTAGATTTGGGATACCCACATGTTTGCTTAACCGAGTTTGCTATATTTTCATACTGTTTTCTATTGTCCAGTTCTTGATATCTTGTTTAGGTTCAAATTTCGGTTCTAAAACAGTATATATTAAACTTGTCTGGATTTCAGTCATCATATTTTTTTTTACTGAGTTTATAATATAGCCGGTAATCCATTTAACTTCAGCATTCTTGTCAGTATATTTAAATTAAAATAATATTTCCTTTGACAAATGTTTGCAGGTGGAGTGGAGGAAAAGGTCAAGGTGAAGGCTGTACCTGGGGAAGAAGGAGTGTATGAATGTATCTACATCCCATCCAAGACTGGCAGCTACATAATCAATGTGACTTTTGCTGATCAGCACATCAGCAAATCACCATTTAAGGTGAGTCAAGAGGTTAAAGCATTTGTCTCTCACATCGATGAACGGAAATGGTGGGCGATCAAATCCCACAAGTGTCAAGCGAGCCCTGGTCTCACAGGAGGTAAGACCATAGTGTCTGCATCCTCAGTTACCTCCAGTCGTCTCGATCAATAGTCTTGCCATCGATCCAAGGTAACTCAGAATAAGAGAGTGAGATTGATTCTCTTCCTCACTATAATCCAAATATAGGGCACATTACATTATTAAGACAAAACTGTCTGTCTGATGTTGTGGCTGTCATCCCTTGTGATGGGCAATAATAATAATTATTATGTGCTGAAACTAATCTTTTAATAATTGAGAACTATGACCCGACAATCTCATATCTTCTACCATTGATCGCCGGGTGTTATTTTATGTTTCTTATGGCATGTAGTATGAGGCAGCTGACTCCATATACAACCTTCCTTAGCTGCCTCTCATACGGTTAACATACTCAAAAGTATTGATTCATTAAATGCAGTTTTTAAAATGAATAGTAACAAACTATGACCAACTTGTGGAGCAGTCTTCTTCTTCCTTTTCTTGTTCGTGACTGAAAAATTATATTTAAACATGAAGCCCAGTCTCTGGATAAAGGTTGTTATGGTGGAGAGTTCTACAAGGCTGCCAATCTGCTTTGTGTGGGGGTTTCTTTCTGTTAGCCAATGCTCCGTACGTAATTGTCTAAGCATACAAGTGTTATAGTCTTTTAGGATATGTTTGGCTGCTTGTCTACACGTACACATTGACAATGGGGCTGGTTTTAGTCCTGTAAGTGGCCATATTCATACAGAACTAGATCACTTGCACTGCTCGATCAGACAGTGATAGTTATCTCTCATTTGTTCAATGTTCCTTATGACTTGTCTCTCATTTGTTGTTGTTGTTCTTCTTCTGCGTTCGTTCTCAATCTCCCGCTACCAAACCCTGAAAGGGCTTAAGCAGCAGAATGTAGTCTAGAGAACGGAATGCGTTGTGTCGTAGTTTACAGCTTGACTGCGATATTTGCACCTTTCGGTCCAACACATCCAACGTCAGCAAGCATTTTTTGAGTACTGGGTTAGCGTTCTTTCTTCGATCCCTTCTCCTTAGCCAGTCTGCCCTGCTGCAGCCTGTAATCCAGGAACACCGCGTAGAGGTGTAGAAGGGTCTTGGCAGCTTTGGTTCGCAGGCCCTGACGCTAGCAGTCAGCTATGGGTTGCTGACCCCTGCAGCTCATGCGCTGCTCAGCGTCTTGATCTCTCTCATTTGTTCAATGTTCCTTATGGCTTGTTTCTCATTTGTTCAATGTTCCTTATGGCTTGTTTCTCATTTGTTCAATGTTCCTTATGGCTTGTTTCTCATTTGTTCAATGTTCCTTATGGCTTGTTTCTCATTTGTTCAATGTTCCTTATGGCTTGTTTCTCATATGCTCAATGTTCCTTATGGCTTGTTTCTCATTTGTTCAATGTTCCTTATGGCTTGTTTCTCATTTGTTCAATGTTCCTTATGGCTTGTTTCTCATTTGTTCAATGTTCCTTATGGCTTGTTTCTCATTTGTTCAATGTTCCTCATGGCTTGTCTCGCATTTATTCAACGTTCCTTATGGCTTGGGTGAGCATCTTCTTTTCATGGTAGATGATTATTTATTCTTCCTGATCTTGTGTTGTTTTATCTTTTGCCAGCTTGTCTGCTCTTTCAATTCCTGGTATGACACAGTGTGATGGTATCCACTGTAACACTACCATTCTTTTGACTTTTTGTTCGCCCAAGGCTTTCCCAAGCTCTTGTCATTTTATCACTCTTGAAGGCTTGCAGAACTCACATGGCATCTGTGAGGAATACAACATGTTGAGATTGGTCAGCTGTCCTGTTTATTATTTCTGGAGCAATACTGACCTCATTTATTTATTTTGTTTAAATAGCCATTTATTACCTATTTACTGACTTTCCCTCGTATTTCTATGTTTCTCAGTGTGATGATAGGTCCTCTTGCTTTTTATGCTCTAATTTTAATACTGTATGAGCTAAAATTATAACCAGACCAGGTCAAGGTAAATTTATAATCTGACAGGTCAAGATCAAATTATAATGAAACCTAGTCAATGCAAAATTATAATCTTACAGGTCAAGGTTAAATTATAACCAGACCAGGTGAAGGTAAAATTATAATCAGACAGGTCAAGGTAAAATTATAATCAGACAGGTCAAGGGGAAATTATAATCAGACAGGTCAAGACTTAAAATTTGTATAATGCATGTATTTTTCCCACAAGAAGGGCGAAAGTAGAGCTCTGTTTTGTTTAATTATTTATCTATATAGATGGTGTTTGAATACTATCATATTTAGAGGTCATGTGAAGTAATATAGGAAACAATTGTTGTCTTATGGTCTTTGACAGATTGAGGTAGGCGCATTCTGGGACACCAAGATCAGGGCCTTTGGGCCTGGCCTGGAAGGTGGTGTGGTCAACCAGCCAGCTGTCTTCACTGTTGAGACCAACGGAGAAGCCGGAGCTCTGGGTAAGTGTCTCAAAACCAATCTTCAATTTCTTATTTCCAGAAAAGAAAGAATAGAAGTACCATAAGTTCCCAAGTATGTTGTAACTAAAGAGGGGGGTGCATGGAGCTAGCAGTCTCATAATGTAAAGTAAAGTGTTAGGTAACCTCCAAATGCCAGAGCACATGTGTTTTGATAGAGACTTCGTGTCAAAGGAATCAGCTGTAGTGGTCATTCTATGCTTTGTATTGAGCAGATAGGAGACAAAAATAACTTACTTTAACATCTTTATATAGGTTTACAAGACTCTGCAGTATGTATACAACCAGTTTCGTTTACATTTCCTTGCTCTAAAAGCTATGCACATTCAATCTATTTTTAAATGCATAAATTGTCCCTGCGTCCACTACTTCCTATGGCAATGCATTCCAAGCATTCACCACTCTCTGACTAAAAAAATATGTCCTAATATTTAATCTGGACCCTCCTTTAGTTGAAGTGTAGCTATGCCCGCTTGTTCTTGTAGGTGGTTGAATTTTGAAAAACTTTTTATATTCTAATTTATCCTTACTGTTGAATACATATAGGTGTAAAATAAGTGCAACATTGGGCTACTAAAAAAGTTGACCCTTTCTGTTAGTGAAATAGATGTGATTATGTGAGGTGTTGTTTGCGAATGACCACAATGATGTGATTATGTGAGGTGTTGTTGTTTGCGAATGACCACAATGATGTGATTATGTGAGGTGTTGTTGTTTGCGAATGACCACAATGATGTGATTATGTGAGGTGTTGTTGTTTGCGAATGACCACAATGATGTGATTATGTGAGGTGTTGTTTGCGAATGACCACAATGATGTGATTATGTGAGGTGTTGTTGTTTGCGAATGACCACAATGATGTGATTATGTGAGGTGTTGTTTGCGAATGACCACAATGATGTGATTATGTGAGGTGTTGTTGTTTGCGAATGAGCACAATGAGTAGGTTACTCTTTTTTGCGCCCTGAATGCGCCCTGAAAAGGATGTTAAGTGGCAGGCTACAGTAGCTTTCCTCACATCCTGAGCGTGCTGATGAAGGTGGACCGGGGTCCTCCAGGCAGCTGTGCTATGCTTGGCTTCATCTGCGTGTCACTCACTACTACGTGGATCACGTCGATCCCTCACATCATTAGCCAGGCTGCCGTGAAAATAGGCTGTTTCCAGGAAGCGCTACTAGGAAGCCGAGGGGAGGATCTTGGCCAGTATGTTTTGCCTGACCCAGAGTAACATGTCTGATAACTATGTTTTGCCTGACCCTGACTAACATGTCTGATCAGTATGTTTTGCCTGACCCTGACTAACATGTCTGATAACTATGTTTTGCCTGACCCTGACTAACATATCTGATAACTATGTTTTGCCTGACTCTGACTAACATGTCTGATCAGTATGTTTTGCCTGACCCTGAAAAACATGTCTGATCAGTATGTTTTGCCTGACCCTGACTAACATGTCTGATCAGTATGTTTTGCCTGACCCTGACTAACATGTCTGATCAGTATGTTTTGCCTATAACTATGTTTTGCCTGACCCTGACTAACATGTCTGATCAGTATGTTTTGCCTGACCCTGACTAACATGTCTGATAACTATGTTTTGCCTGACCCTGACTAACATATCTGATAACTATGTTTTGCCTGACTCTGACTAACATGTCTGATCAGTATGTTTTGCATGACCCTGAAAAACATGTCTGATCAGTATGTTTTGCCTGACCCTGACTAACATATCTGATCAGTATGTTTTGCCTGACCCTGACTAACATGTCTGATCAGTATGTTTTGCCTGACCCTGACTAACATGTCTGATCAGTATGTTTTGCCTGACCCTGACTAACATGTCTGATCAGTATGTTTTGCCTGACCCTGACTAACATGTCTGATCAGTATGTTTTGCCTGACTCTGAATAACATGTCTGATCAGTATGTTTTGCCTGACTCTGAATAACATGTCTGATCAGTATGTTTTGCCTGACTCTAAATAACATGTCTGATCAGTATGTTTTGCCTGACTCAGAATAACATGTCTGATCAGTATGTTTTGCCTGACCCTGACTAACATGTCTGATCAGTATGTTTTGCCTGACTCTGAATAACATGTCTGATCAGTATGTTTTGCCTGACTCTGAATAACATGTCTGATCAGTATGTTTTGCCTGACTCTAAATAACATGTCTGATCAGTATGTTTTGCCTGACTCTGAATAACATGTCTGATCAGTATGTTTTGCCTGACTCTGAATAACATGTCTGATCAGTATGTTTTGCCTGTAAGGTGTGAACTGTATTGTGATGAGAGAATCATAAAACTGCTTTGTATGGAGCAGATAGGAAGGAGAGCAGAACAAGTATAGCATTGGGCTACTAAAAAAGTTGACTCTTTTTGTTAATGAAATAGATGTGATTTTCTAGGTGTAAACTATATTGTAATGGGAGAAACATACAATGTAATGGCTCATTAAAAACCTATGATTCACATTAGAGCGAAAGATAAATTATCATACATGATTGGAAACAGGCTTCCTTTAAAACTGGTCATCCTGCAGTGGTGGTCTATGTTTCATGTTGGAGCAAATAATGGAGACTGTGGTGATGAGAGAAGTCTAAGACAGACCACCAAGTTTATCAAATAAATTGTTGTGATTAAATGGGATCAGACAGGTGAAGAAGAAGAAATAAATGATAGGGACAATGAAATTTGATCCATGATTGCAAAATTCTGGGAGGACACAAAACTGTGCAGAACTGTCTCATCTAAAGTAGAGGTGGATATATTGAGGTCGGATTTAGATAAAATTAAAGAATGGTCTGAGAGCTGGTGGATGGATGAGCAGATGGAGTTTAATGTAGATAAATATAGTCATCCACATGAGTGGATTCAGTATGGAATATATTTACAAGATGGGAGAGAACAATATTAGAAAAATATAACAGGAAAGGGACCTGAGGGTTACAATAGATCATACATGTAAAGTGAGTGAGCAAGTCCAGGTAGCAGTGAAAAAGGCAAATGCAATGTTAGGTATGATGAAAAGAAATATTAAACATATGAGCAAGGAAATGATAGTCAAACTGTATAAAGCATTAGTTAGACCTAGTTTGGAGTATTGTGTACAGCTGTGGAGTTCTTATCGTAGAGGGGATGTAAACATGCTGAGAAGGATACAAAAAAGAGTGACAAAGCTGATAGTGGGATTCCGGAATTATAGATATGAGGAAAGACTCAGAAAATCTGGCCTAGTGTGTCTAGAAAAGAGAAGAATTCAAGGTTACTTAATACAGGTTTATAAGATATCAACGGAAAGGATAAATTAGACTATAAAAAGTTTTTTTTCAAAATACAGCCGTCTACAAGAAGAAAAGGGCACAGCCACAAATTAATTAAAGAAAGGTCCAGGTTAGATACCAGGAAATTTGTTGTAGTCAGATAGTGGTGAGTTCTTGAAATGTACTGCCACAGGAAATAGTGGAGGCAGGGTCAATTTATGCATTCAAGACTAGATTGGACGCACATTGTTGTTTTTAGATCAAGTGAATGTAAAAATACCTGGTTGTATACAGACTGTGCGGAGTCTTCTAAACCAGTATAAAGATGTTAAGTTAAGTTAATTCTATAGAACAAAAAGCACATTTTTAACATGTTCACCAAATGTGTAAATATTGGTTGATTATCAGAAACTCTTAATTAAATGAAAGCTATGCAACGGAAATTTGATCACAGTTGAAGTAATTCCAGAAATAGAAATATCATCGTTTAATAGTACAGCAAAACATATGTGTGAGTTATCGATTAAAATCCAATCGAACAGCAGCCGAATATTAATTTTTTTGTAAATAACCAAATAACTTTCATTTCTAATCTCGTTACTAAAAACTGTTGTCTATTTTAGGCTTTTCTATCGAGGGCCCATCACAGGCTAAGATTGACTGCAAGGACAACGGTGATGGCTCTGCTGATGTGACTTACTGGCCTACACAGACTGGAGAGTATGCTGTGCACATTCTATGCAATGATCAAGATATTCCTAAATCCCCCTACATGGCCAACGTCATTCCTGCACAACCATTCAATGCAGACAAGGTTCGTAGCTTATGCAATGTTATATTTTTATTGTTTCAGTAGGAACATAGGGCAGTCAAGGGGTTCCTGTGGTGAACAGAATAGGACCACTGTTTCCTTCCCAACATGTCGTATGACGTGATTAGGGAGGGTTGTGTGTGCGGCTGGCAACCTCACCATGTAAAAGCCATTGCAATTAAAACTGGGCTGCAAATAACTAGGTCAAGCTGGTTAAGGTAACCCAAATGTGGTGTTGGGCCTAAACTTCACCATTCTGGTGTGTCAGGAAAAAGAGGAAATGAGGAGCATAGGATCACCACTGCGTTTGGCTTCCTCGCCAAAAAACATTGATATAATACAGTCAAGGTATATTTTACACCTGGGGTTTACCTGAAGTGTACCTATGTTGAAAAGAATAGGACCACTGAAACCTTCCAATCATGTCATAAAAGGTGACTCATAAGGGTTATGTATGAGACTAGCAACCTCATTATGCAAAACTGTTGCTATTGAACCTTCTGTGCTACCGAAGATGGATGTGTCTGACCGAAAGGTACAAATATCGCAGTCAAGCTGTAAACTAGCGACACAACGCATTCCATTCTCCGTACTATATCCTGCTACTTGCAAAGCTCTGTTCAGGGCTTGGTAGCGAAAAATTGATAACGAATGCAGAAGAAGAAGAACAATAACCTTCTATGCAAATGTTCAGATACAGACTTTCACTCTTTCTTTTCTTCCATTTGGAATATGTTCAGTCAGACGATGGGTTCGAAGATGACTGATAAACCTGATGCTGGTCTAAGCCGACCTCAGACAGTGTGGACAGGGAATGTGTGCCTGATGTGAAAGCTTCATTTCACTGGCTTTTCTAACTTGTCTCCATCGTTCAATTGCTGTTTTTAAGGATGCCTTGCATGACGCTGCACCTTCATGAAGAGATGTGCGACAAGTGGTTCGGTCTTGCACAGCAGTTTCCCAAGTGTCAGGTGTAATGCCAAAGACTTTTAGTGAAACCTTATGTGTATCTTTGAAGCTCTTCTTTTGACTGGCAACGGAACGATTACTCTTCTACATCTTATCGTAAAAGAGTATTTTTTTTTACAGCTAATATACTGGCATGCAGACTACACGGTTTGCCCAGTTGATCTATGACTACATCAGAATAATATTGATGCTAGGGATACCAGCTCATTCAAGAGCGCCTGTATCTGGGATCATGTCTTGCCATTTGATCTTCATCATTCTTATGAGATACATTACTTACAAGGAGGCTAAATCCAGTGGTGATCCCATGTGGTATATGTCTTTTGAACAAAAGACTTATCGGTTGCCTAAAATAATCTTATATGACGAGATGATAACGGTCAAATACTCTCAGGGAAGCCACAAAAAAAAACCTTTAAAGACACACTAAAAATGTCTCCAAAGGCCTTCAGCATAAATCTCAAAATATGGCAAGATGCTCCGAAAGACCGTACAACCTCACGCACAGCTCTCCCCAGAGAAGGAGCATTATCCGAGGCATCCAAAAAGGCTGCAGCAGAACAACGGAGACAGAATAGAAAAGCCTGTGTAATATCACGTCTCACAAAGCAAACTTTCCATGCCCTCACTGCCTGGGATTATGCAGATCTCATATCGGACTCATCAGCCATCTCCGCACCCATCCACAACCCCGACTCACAGAACACTCAGCTGAATAGACTGGTTAAACGAAAAAAAGAAAGGTCTTCATTACTCATGATGGACGAACAACATGTCTTTCATATTTTTAAGAGGTATCAAGATGCTGAGCAATGCATGAAATGTAGCAGTTAGTTGTAGCAGTTAATGACCCAAAACTGACTACTAGCGTGTGGGCCAGCGACCCAGAGTTATCAAGGCTCTCCTTCACCTCCACATCATGATCCTGGATAACAGACTGCAGAGCATACTGGCTAAAGAGAAATGATTGATGCCGGTACCCAAAAATGCCTGCTGAACTCGGATGTGTCGGACTGAAACTACTACAACACAACAAATTCCGGTCTCCAGACTACATCATGCTTCTTGCAAAACCCTTTTCAAGTCTTAGTATGGGGAGTTTTATCAAATGAACGACGAAGAAGACAAATATTTTTAAGAAATACATGAACTTGTTTTAAAATGTCACTCTGATACATTTTCTAGGTGATTGCTAAGGGACCTGGTCTTGAGAAGTCCGGTGTGGTACCCAACAAAGTAGCAGAGTTCACCGTGGACACCCGTTCTGCCGGCAAGGCTCCTCTAAACATCAGTTGTATCGATGTGGACTACAATCCTGTAGAAGTGCAGGTACTGAGTTTGTTATGTAACTATTTACAGTTTGGCCTAATTTACTAGATGTTTGTCTTACAGTCCAAGGCAAGTGTTGCTACTCCATATGTCAAATAGTTTTTTGAAAATAAAATAAATTAATTGAATTAAACAAATTGAGCTTAAAATTATGATGAGTAAATCTAAAGATATATAGTTATGACAGGAAGTATTGAACTCTAGTGGTGGTTCTGTACTCTGAGAGATGTGAAAAAGGAGTCATTATATTCATGGTTTTATATTTAGTAAAAGGCAGTGGGAAAAGGAACTGGCGACTAACTCATACAAGCTGGGACTTAGTACACTGAAGTAGTGTTACTACTGTTGGACAAACCTTGACTTAGTATACTGAAGTAGTGTAACTACTATGGGACAAAACTTGACTTAGTATACTGAAGTCTGTAACAACTTCATTCACCGACAGTAGTGTAACTACTATGGGACAAACCTTGATTTAGTATACTGAAGTAGTGTAACTACTATGGGACAAAACTTGACTTAGTATACTGAAGTCTTTAACAACTTCATTCACCGACAGCAGTGTAACTACTATGGGACAAACCTTGACTTAGTATACTGAAGTAGTGTAACTACTATGGGACAAACCTTGACTTAGTATACTGAAGTAGTGTAACTACTATGGGACAAACCTTGACTTAGTATACTGAAGTAGTGTAACTACTATGGGACAAACCTTTCCTTTTGCTTAATATTTCTTGTATGCTTCATCATTCTTCTTTTTTTGTTTTCACCAGGTACAAGACAATGGTAATGGTACCTACACATGTCGCTACACGGCCACAAGAAGTGTGAAATACACAGTCACAATCACATATGGTGGTGTCATAATCCCCAACGCTCCATTCAGGGTAAGCCACAAAGTTCAGTGAAAATAAGAGAACTGTTGTAAAACTGAATATCGAATGGATCAGATTTACATGGGCACAAATACAAAATGACAGCCTGCTTTACTGTCTGTAAGTCTTCATCAGGGGCAGGTCAGATAAGATGAGCTAACAAATTTAAATGGCTTGGCTTTGTTCGTTCTCAATCTCCCGCTACCAAACCCTAAAACGGCTTAAGTAGCAGAATGTAGTCCAGAGAACAGAATGCATTGTGTCGTAGTTTACAGCTTGACTGTGATATTTGCACCTTTCAGTCCAACACATCCGACTTCAGCAAGCACATTTTTAGTACCGGGTTAGCATTCCCTCTTCGATCCCTTCTCCTTAGCCAGTCTGCTCTGTTGCAGCCTGTTATCCAGGATCACTGCATGGAGGTGTAGAAGGGTCTTGGCAGCTCTGGTTCCCTGGCCCTGACGCTAGCAGTCAGCTATGGGTCACTGACCACTGCAGCTCATGCTCTGCTCAGCGTCTTGATTAAATGATTTGAATGTATACTATTAGCCCTTTCCAGTTCTGGACAATTTTGTGTCCTTCAGTCCGTGGCAAGTGCCACAGCTTGGTATGATAAATATTTTTTTTAAATTAAAAGAAATTAATATTAAACAAATTTAGCTAAAATTACGATTGTTAAGACACAATTAAATTATCTATATCATGAAGTATTCATATTTTAAATATATATTAGTATGAAGCTTTACATGTCATTACTGTGGAAGGGAAAATATGGGCCCCCCCAAAAATGAAACTCAAGATGTCATAAGTATGTCTGCTTTAAATCCCTCAATGGGTTCAAGATGGGGAGCAGAGCATGAGCTGCAGCGGTCAGCGACCCATAGCTGACTGTTAGCATCAAGGTCAGCGACCCATAGCTGACTGTTAGCATCAGGGCCAGCGACCCAGAGCTGCCAAGACCCTGTCAAGCTGTAAACTATGACACAACGCAATCCATTCTTTGGACTACATTCTGCTACTTAAACCCTTTCAGGGTTTGATAACGGGAGAATGAGAACGAACCAAGCCAAGCCAATCCCTCAATGTCTTTACCAGCCCCAGTCAAAGTTTGAATCAGATGTGTGTTGAATATCACAGTGTAATCTACATGTGTGATCATTGGTCTGATCAAATAGTAAACAATTTCTCAGTTCTTGAAGTTTGACTATGCTCACACTCAGTCCGTCAACTTTAAAATCTTACCACGTTCTTAAATGTCTACCCTATTGGAAATAACTTTGCTAAATGGCATCTTACACATGCACGAAAATTCAATCATCTTGTAGGTGTCGTCAAAATGTGAAAATCCTCAAACTATATGACTGAACATATGTTCAAAAGTTGGTTTCTGCCCGATCAGACAGAAATGGACGTCTACTGGGTAATACATTCTGTCAGGGGTTACAGATATTTTATATTTTATCGCTAATGAAAATATCATAGTTTTCTAATCCAAATTCTTAGTAAAGTAAAGTAAAGTAAAGTAGAAATTCAGCAGAATTAACCGCTGGTTGGAAATGGAGTATTTTGAAGACTACTAACCCGCAGCCTGTGAGAAGTGGGGTGGCCAGTGCCCTTCCTTGCTGTTTTTACTTTTCCTAACTCATGCGTCAGGTACTCATTTACAGCATGGTTGACTGGAGAAGCGGTCCCCAATTAAAATTACGTCCTGGGTTTTTTTTATTGCCCAGACGCGATTTGAACCGAGGCACACTGTTACCACAGAAAATAGTGAATTGTTCGCTATGAGCTGAGCTAGTGCTCAAATTCTTATAAATACCTAATTCAGCCATCTCCTATCACCTTTGACCAAACCATTTCTGTAACCATTTTCATTACCTTTTATTGAAATTACTTTTATTGAATTACTAAAGATACACGTAGCAGAGGCTAGCAATCCATCAAAGGTCAAAGTGTATGGACCTGGTGTGGAGAAAGATGTCAAGACCTTTGCTTCAACATACTTTATTGTAGACTGCAAGGATGCTGGACCAGGTAATGTCTCCATTTCTTGTTGAATTTACTGTTTTTATTCTGTGGAATATATGAGGGCAAATCAGTAAATAGGTCACAAATGGGTATTAAAGAAAAGTAAATGAGATTTCTTCTTCTTCGTCGTACGCTGTCAGACAACTTGAAATTGTTCGAAGAAAGCAGCTGTCATCCTAAGGCTGTCGACACTGCCATAGAGCTTGTCTAGTGTTGGCATTGGTGATGGCCACACTTGCTTTCTCTGGTCTTCGTTTGCTGGGCAATTTTGCAGCAGATGTTCAGGGGTCATTTATGAATTTGAAACCCATTTATTATTGCATGTTTATTGCCCCGTATTTCTCAACATCAACTTCTTCTTCTGCGTTAGTTCGCAATCTCTCTCTACCAATCCCTAAACAGGGCTTTGCAAGTAGCAGGATGTAGTCCGAAGAACGGAAAGCGCTTTGTCGCTAGTTTATAGCTTGACTGCAATATCTGCACCTTTCGGTCCGACACATCCGTCTTCGGCAGCATTTCTCAACATAATTTCTACCAACGTAGATACACTTATCTCATTGCTTTATCAGTGCACCAAAACCAGTAGCATAGAAGTCTTTGGTCTGCTGTCTTAGCCATATTTGCACATCACGTTAAATCTCTTCAACGTTTGCAAAACTTCTCCTGCCACTCCTGCCAAGACAGGTTTTTAGTGCACCAAAATTGACTGATAAATGACACGGTTCTCAAGCCGAAGGTGCTGATTCACTCCCCATCACAGAATCAGTTGTTACCCCGGGGAAGCAAACCCTTAGAAAATGCAGGAGGAAGCAAACCATTACATAAAATGCAAAATAAAAAGTGCACTAAACACATGGAAACTGCTCTGTAGTAAGTCATAGCTGTAAGGTGGATATTCACGAAGCTTCCACCCTAGTTGATCATTTTTTCTCATGGGTTAATCAAGCTGTAATAAGGCATATCTAAACAGGACGACCAGGTCAGGCCTCATCTGCAATTTTTGGACATCCTTTGAGAAAATTTATCGACCCACTTATGCACCACTTTATGCGACAGATACTACTCGCCATCAACAGGTAGCATTTCCTGTCCATATGAATATTCTTTCCAGAAAGTCCTTTTGAAGACTCTCCATCACATGTCTCAGCACACTTCACAATTCATACAAGATGATAACCTACTGACTGCGAGGTGGCTTTCTGAGTTTGAAAGAAAGCTTGGAAACAATACCTCATTCATGATCCAGGAATAAAAGAGTCAGAACTTGTTTCCTTGGTGATTGCAATAGTGAGAGAGAGAAGGGAAAGACAGTAGTGGCAATAAAAGAAAATAGCTGCATGTGGCCAACGAGGTGGGGATCCCTAATGTAATCCCTATAGTGGCGAGCTTACTGAGGAGCTTTGCATTGCACTACAGTACTCAAGTATATCTCAAGATGTAAGAATAGCTACTGTAACCCAGCACAAAAGAAACTTTAAGAGTTAACTCAGCATGGGGGAGGAAGACTAACAGGTAAAATATACTGATCGGACATGTTAGTCAGGGTTAGGCAAAACATACTGGCCAAGACCCTCACCTTGGCTTCCTAGTAGCCCTCCCTGGAAACGGGCTGTTTTCATGGCAGCGTGACTAACGAGGTGAAGGATGGACGTGATTTTCATAGTAGTGAGTGACATGCAGATGAAGCCAAGCATAGCACAGCCACCTGGAGGACACCCGGTCCACCTTCATCAGCACGCTCGGGATGTAAGGAAATCTACTGTAACCTGCCACTTAACACCCTTTTCAGGACGTACAAAAGAGTAACCTACTCATTGTAGGCATTCGCAAACAACATACAACTCAACGTGAGTAGTTTTGAACTACCAGGGATTTGAACCATCATTCTCGTTATCAAGATACCTACTTTACATGGCTTTGATAAATAGGAAAAATAGGTAAAAAATGTAGCAGTCAGGCATAATGATGGATGAAAAGGATGTACCAGGTACCTGCGAAGTGGAAAATTGTACTAGTAAGTATGACATTCCTCCTGAAGTTCTAGACAACCAGGATTTTTTGGTGTAACCTTTTGACTCCTCACTCATCTTTAACCCTACCAGACCTGAGGCACTGAACCTAACTGTCCCCCATTCCTGGGCTCCAGAGCATTAAAGAGAAAAACCAACATGATATAGAAAAATGTTAGCTACATGCAAACAAGTGGTTAGAATAAGATGTAACTTGGAGACATTGTAGAAAAAAGGTTTACCTTTCATCTAGCGTCAATATTCCACCTTTGTGTGCCAATCCACCCAGCAAAAGGCCAAGAATCTGTCTCGAGTCATAAAACATGTCGAAATCTGGGAGTAAACACAACAAAAAGCCCTCATTTGTCCAATAATCCTGATAGCTGGGCTTTATACATGAGTATTCCATCCTCAGTCCAAGAAAAGCCTTCATCTCATCACTCGAGCTCTCACTGTCTGTTTCACTTGAACAGAGTCTGAATCAACCAAATTATTGATCACCTGTTGGACTGTCTTAAGCCTAGACTTTGCTTTGCTGTTGAAGTGCTTGGTTCATCAGCCGCTTGTTTCATTGTCAATTTTCCGAATTTGTTCACGTTAAACCCCACAAAATCAATTCAAACATGGGGGCAGCCATTTGCAATGACTAATCACGAGGATTGACCACGATTGGTTGGTTATTTTTAGATTCTGACGTATTTTATTACGTACTACCCAAAGTACCGCAAATTTGGTCCAGCGGTATAGCGTCAGTTAAGGAAATTACCGGAAAAAGGGTACAGTGGTCTGGTAGGGTCCATACTTCCTGCGCTAATCTTAATCTTATTTGATTTATTCCTTCAGGCGATGTCGCTGTAGGTCTGACAAATGAGCATGGAGTAGACATCCCAGTGAAGACCATCGATAACCAGGATGGTACATTCAGAGTAGAGTACGAGCCCAAGAGCCCAGGCCAGTACACGGCTGTGGTCTACTTCGCTAACAAGGAGGTTCCTCAGAGCCCAGTTAAGATCAATGTTGCAGCTCACATTGATGTTAGCAAAGTGAAGGTCGTAGGACTTGAGAAAAGTAAGTTAATTACTGAACGGCAAAACATTAATTCATGTACTTTACGCTTTAATGTGAAGCTTCTTTTTCTTCTGCGTTTATCCTGAAAAGGATATTTGTGAGGCTGCATCTTTTGGCCAGTCACATTCAATTTCAGCACAGCTTATTTGGGACCGGGTTTAACTTTCCTTTTCGATCCAAAATCTCTTAGCCAGGCCGCTTGGCTTGGTTGTAGTGTGGTTTCAGGGCTGCCACTTGGAGGCATAATAAGGCTTTGATCAGTTTAGGTCAGTGACTCTGGAGCACGCAGTCAGCTATGAGTCACTGATTTCTTGTCAGCTCACTCACTGCTGCATATTGGCCCCTCCTACTGGAAGCATAGACCACTACTACAGATGATGTGTCAAAGGAAGTCTCCAAGTATTTGCAGTCATTCACTTTCCATTCTAAAGTGAAGCATAGGATTTAACTGCATCTGAGCTTTGCAGTGGTTGGTTATAATGGTAAGGGTTTTATGTGATGAAGTTACTAGCCACAAGCACAACCCTCTTTAGTTGTCTTTTGTGACATATTTATAAGACGACAGTGAGTCTATTTTTTCATACCAGGTATCACTTTAAAACATGCTGGTCTTCCTCAGGGTTGTGGTCGTTCCCAAGGTTATGGTCCTTCTCAGGGCTCTGTTCTTCTTGGGGCTGTTGTTCTGGTCCTTCTCGGAGTTATGGTTCTCATGGCTGACGTCCTTCTTGGAGCTGTGTTGTCCTTCTCAGGGCTGTAGTCCTTCTCATAGGTATGGTCCTAATTGGGGTTATGGTCCTTCTCAATGTTATGGTCCTTCTCATGGTTATGGTCCTTCTCATGGTTATGGTCCTTCTCATGGTTATGGTCCTTCTCAATGTTATGGTCCTTCTCAATGTTATGGTCCTTCTCAATGTTATGGTCCTTCTCAATGTTATGATCCTTCTCAATGTTATGGTCCTTCTCAGGGTTATGGCCCTCCTCAATGTTATGGTCCTTCTCAATGTTATGGTCCTCCTCAGAGTTATGGTCCTCCTCAAGGTTATGGTCCTTCTCAATGTTATGGTCCTTCTCAGAGTTATGGCCCTCCTCAGGGTCATGGTCCTTTTCAATGTTATGGTCCTTCTCAATGTTATGGTCTTTCTCAAGGTTATAGTTCTTCTCAGGATTTTGGTCCTTCTCTGGGCTATGTTGTCCTTCTCATAGTTTTTGTCCTTCTGAAGATAACAAATTTTCTCAGTCATCACAATGGTCCAAATTGTTGCCATACCCATCCAATCAGATGATCTCTAACCCACAAGGCATGCACAACACATAGCCTCTGACAGTCAAAGAGTAACTCCTGGCCTTCCCATGGCAATATTCATTTTCAGGTGACCATGTCTGTTGTATACAATTTCAAACATACATCATTGGTGTCTATTCTCATATACATCATTGCTGATGACCTTTAACATGACAGATAATCAAATTTAACATTTACATTTTCATCCTAATGTATTTTAAGTATGTCTGAAACATGTCTGATTGCTGTTGCTATCATTGTTTGCGGTGGACGGCTATTATTGTTATTATTTTCAGTATTTTATGTTAACTTTACATTTTTCTTTTGTACTGTATTTTAATGAAATTCATGTGTTCACAATTACATATTTCATTTAACTGTTATTTCAGTTAATTTATGTTCACAATTACTTTTTCTCATTCATACTGTATTTTACGAGTTGACTGCTGCTTTTATTAGAGTCATTGAAGTAAAAGTATGAAGAAAGAAGAAGTTAATTTATATACAAACACCCCCACCCACCCCCACTCCCCTCTCTCCCAATTTTATAACTTTGGTATATAAAAAAGTTTAATTGAGAAATTAACATGTTATTCAAAGCACATTTCATGTCATTGTTATAGCCATTCCTATTGGACAGCCCAGAGAAGTCAGTGTAGTTGCTAGTGGTCTGCCAAAGGCAGAGACCAGTGTCCAGATTGTTTCCCCAACCAACAAAGTTGTCGAGGTGCCCGTCACGTCAACTGAAGATGGAGCTAATGCCTCATTTGCCCTTCTGGAACCAGGCCCCCACCAGGTGCAAGTCACCTATGGAGGACTACCTGTGCCAGAGTCACCCTTCTCTGTTGATGCCGTCATTGTTACTGCACCAAACGTCAAGGCTTATGGTCCAGGTTTGACTGGAGGCGAGACTAATAAACCTGCTGTGTTCACTGTCGACACGAGAGACGAGAAAAAGCCAGGCGCTGTCAGAGTGACCATGGATGGACCCAGTGTGTCACCTATAGAAATGAAAAGCAATAACGACGGAACTTACCAGGTCTCATACACCACACAGAAACCTGGTAACTACAATATCTACATCTTTCACGGAGATCAACCGATCCCAGACTCCCCCTTCAAGGTCAACATTCAACCTGGCAAACCTGGAGAGGATGTTAGCGGCATTCGTGCATATGGACCGGGTTTGGACCCTACTGGTAAACATCTCGGAGCATGGCCTTTACATTCTTGTGCCTGGATGCAGATGCCTAAATTACTCACAAATTATGCCCTAAACGCACCAGAGAATGATTTTATGTCCATTTTTGTCAGTGAATGCTCTTATAACTAATATACACGTTTCAGATACACGTTTGCAAGCACTTGTTTTCGGTGTATTGTCTAATATTTTTTATGTGGGTTTTTACAGGTGCACAATCACTTTATCTGAATTTCTGAAAACAGAATAATTGCAATAACCGAAAAGTTGCCAAAACTTGGGTTGCAGAAAGTAAATTTTTACTAAAACCAAAAAGTTAAGAATGGAAAAGTTAGTGAAAATAAACCATAGTGGCAAAAACTTAAAAGTTGTCCAAACCTGATACTTACCTTACTTACTTCCCAATGTCCAAGCACCACGTCATATAACTCTTATCCAGTGCCCTGTGACATGTATCCGGAAGGTAGGGACAAATTATCAGATGGCTCCCAAACCTGATAATTGGAAAAAAATGTAATGTTTTTTTATATGTTACAATAATAATGAGGCCAAGCAATGTTTTCTTGTGGATGTTGGTGATGTCATTATGAGCTGAGATGGAAATAAACCCCATAGAAAATATGTTGCAAATCTGCGATCAGGCAACGACCAGCAAAGAACAATATGTTAGGCACCGAGAACACGCAGTCTGATACATAGAAAGCAAAAAACTATTCCTTCACTCATATAGGTCCCTAGGTCTGATACGACAGAAACGAACTATTCTTTAAATGGCCACATGTCCAACGCATTAAGTTAAATACTGGACATACAGTCTTGTGACCGAGTACTAATGACCACTTGCCCTGACAACCGCAACACAGTGTGTAGACTGGGTTTCTAATATGCCACCAGTTCTTTCAAACAATTTTAAATCCTGTAATGTCTGCGATTCCAAAAGTTTAAAATAAGAGATTGTGTACTTGAATTGAATTTTTGTATGTTTTGTTTGTGTATTTTTTGGTTGTCTTTTGTCTGTCAAAAGTATCAGCATGTATGTGAATATATATTAACGAGGCATAATGTGTTTTAGTTGCATAACTCAAGAAGCATGATAATATGAAAGTACATTATAGTAGTCCTATCTATCTATCTATCTTCAGTCCACTTATGTCGTTAGACGTTGTGGGGAGGTGTGACCTTTGTTTCATAATTTTTGGCAGATGAAAATCCACTGGTGACTTGTCAGGTCAATCCCAGTATCTGTTAGCCTCTGGAATTTATAATCGCCTATTTTTGAGACTGGTAGAGGTGGAAGTGTAAATTAGTGGAAGGTGGACCCGCAGCCTGTCAGGTGCCATCTAAGCCGCTCCGATAGCCACATAACCAAGACCTGAAGTTATAGCCACACAGTCCACTTTTTTTGCGATATATTCTCTGTAGGGCAAATATCCCTAGAATAATTTGAGTAGATTTTTAACTTGAATTTTGCTCGAGCAGACGGGTGTCTGATCTCACTACTCAGAGATCAGGGGAAATATTTACTGGATGATCAACGTAAAAAAAATCAAGTCATTGGCGTCACATGTTTCAGTCTCATTCATTCCATCATCCTTTTGGTCCAATATGAAGCATAGGTCACTGCTACCGCTTGGCCCCCTTAAAGGAAGCCTGTTTCCAAGCTGTTGCAGCTATTCACTTCATGCTCCAATATGAAGCATAGGTTTTAAATGCAGCTTGTTTCTTTACAGGAAGCCTGTATCTGAGCTTTTGTATTGTAGTTATAATGGCAAATGTTTTTTTACATGATGAGGTTGCTAGTCCGAACCACAACCCTGTTTAGTCATTGTTTATGACATGCAAGGAAGGAAGGTGATATTGATCTTATTTTTTAAAATCCCACATAACACTAAGTGTTGTGCTCCAGTCTACTTAGCTGAAAATTGGTAAAGAATAAGGTCAGCAAGGAAAACTAATTACTTCCCACCTCACAAAAGCTGAGACTTCATTCAGTGAAATTTCTCACTTCATCCTCTACAACATTAGTGTCCTCTTTTGAAATTACAATTACCTTTTTAACTGGTAGATTTTTAATTGGCAGTAAATGGGTACCTGACTTAGTTAAGGAATGCAAGACAGAAAACGTGTCACACCATCTCACAAATGCTAAACTTTGTACACTTCATCCCCTACAACAATATCTGCTATTGGGGGCTACTTTTACCATTTTTATGTGAAGCTACAGGATTCACTTTTTACATTTAGAATTGAAAATTGTTTTAGTGCATGGTTTGTTTGTTTGTATTTATTTGTTTGGTGATTGTGTGTTTTGGTTTTTTTGGTTCCTTCCCCTTTGCTCATATTGTTTTATGTTTCATGACCACAGAAGAGTTTTGTGTATGTCTATTGTATGCATATGTGTATAACTATTTCCAAATGCAGCCTTATGTAGTGTCTACAAACAGCAGTAAATTGGCTTGAATTTGTAATCAATTTTTTTTAGCTTGATTAAGTTGGACAAGGGAAATAATTGAGAATGCTTAATGTTTGTTAGTTACCTCTCCTGCACTGGTTTGTACTAGATTTGAGTATATTCTATTTTAAATCTATTCATGAGTTTCATCTCTCGGGATCAAGACACTGAGCAGCTGCATGAGCTGCAGCAGTCAGCAGCCCATAGCTGACTGCTAGCATCAGGGCCAGCGAACCAGAGCTGCCAAAACCCTTCTACACCTCCACGCGGTGATCCTGGATAACAGGCTGCAGCAGGGCAGACTGGCTAATCAGAAGGGATCAAAAAGGGAAGGCAACTCGGTACTCAAAAATGCCTGCTGAAGTCGGACCGAAAGGTGCAAATATTGCAGTCAAGTTGTAAACTACGACACAGCACATTCTCTTCTCTGAACTATATTCTGCGACTTGCAAAGTCATTTTCAGGACTTGGTAGCGGGAGATTGAGAACGAACGAAGAAGAAAATATATATTTATTGTTTATAATAATTAGGAATTAGATGTTTAGCTTAAAAGTGCTGTTGATCCTGCAATTTTAATTTTTTCTTGTCAAGATGAGGTAGTGCAAGTTTTAATGTAAGAAACAAAAAGTTTCACCATTAATTAGATGTTTTTAAGCCTCCGGTATCACTTCTCGTACTTTTGGCTGGGATCAAAGTGTAGAGTCTGTGTTCTTGGAACTACTCTTTCTGCACAGTTCAAAACCATACTAAGCAAATGCAACTGTAAAACACACTTGTGAACTGATCACTTCTTGGCCGTGTGACTAAGATGGAAAAGCAGTTAGACAACTATAACTCATAGGCCAATAATCTGGATCTAAATTTTAATGACACGTTTGTCAGTGTTGCTGCGTGTCCCAACTTTGTCTCCATCAGACCCTGTCTTGGGCCACGGAAGTCAGTAAACATTCTACCAGAGGCATCTTGAGTGTTGTTGCTGATAGCAAGGAAGTATTCTTCATTTGTTCTCAATGTCCCGCTACCAAGCCCGAAAAGGGCTTTGCAAGTAGCAGAATGTAGTCCAGAGAACGGAATGTGTTGTGTCGAAGTTTACATCATGACTGATATTTGCACATTTTGGTCCGGCACATCCAACTTCATGAGCATTTTTGAGTACCGGGTTGCCTTCTCTCTTGTAACTCTTCTCCTTAACCCGTCTGCTCTGTTGTAGCCTGTTATCCAGGATCACTGCATGGAGGTGTAGAATG
The DNA here is from genome assembly GCA_036924085.1 of Ariolimax columbianus. Classification (NCBI taxonomy): domain Eukaryota; kingdom Metazoa; phylum Mollusca; class Gastropoda; order Stylommatophora; family Arionidae; genus Ariolimax; species Ariolimax columbianus. The sequence goes on from JAVGWX010000022.1 coordinate 19,556,526, forward strand.
GTCTTGGCAGCTCTGGTTTGCCGACCCTGATGTTAGCAGTCAGCTATGGGTTGCTGACTGCTGCAGCTCATCGCAAGGGAGTCTAACCAATGCATTGAAGGTCTTCCCTCAGTCTCTTTTTCTTTTGGGGTACCGGATTGCTGTCGCTGTGCTCCATTGACCATCATTTTGGTGCAACATGTAATCTGTCCATCTTTTTTCTCTTGTCTGCATAGATTACTACATCACTCACCAATGACAATCAATGAATGTCACAATTGTGGAGATTTTGCATGCATTGATTTTGACAAAGTGTCTTTCAAGAAAGCTCTGGGTTACTCTCAATTTGTCCTCTGGACAATAATAAAAAATAAAAATAATTGGCAACAGCACTCTCATTTCAGGTCACACACAAATAATACTGATCTACCAGCACTTATAAGTTCTCTGCTTTTTGCTGAGATCAAAGTGTGCTTCACTACACTTTCGGCTCAGATCAAAATTACTCAAGCCATACTCAATAAATACTCCCTGCTAAAAACAGACTGTTTCATGACAGTCTTGCTAGTGAGATAGAGATCGACGTGATCCCTGTAGTAGTGAATAACATACAGATGAAGCCAAGCATAACAAACTGCCTGGAGGACCCTGGTCCACCTTTATCAGCATGCTTGGGGTGTGAAGACATCTACTGAAACTCACCACGCAATGCTCTCATCAGGGCACACAAAAGAGTAAAATTACTCATTGTGGGCATTCAACAACAACAACATGTGAACTTCTATAATGTTGCAGTATCTTCTTTGAAATAACACAATAATGAGTTATTTGTGTAACTGCCTTTTATGATTACCATTATGTAGTCTCATCTCAGAACGTAACAATACAGAGTTACTTATGTTACCTGTCTTTTAGCAATTTACAGTATCTTCTACCATTTTACTGTATCTTCTACTATTTTACTGTTTCTTCTAAGAAGCTAAACAATACTCACTTAAGCTACCTGTCTTTTACTATTTTACAGCATCTAAGACCTAAACAGTACTCACTTATGTTACCTGTCTTTTACCATTTTACAGCATTTTCTAAGACCTAAACAATACTCACTTAAGTTACCTTTTTACCATTTTACAGTATCTTCTAAGACCTAAACAATACTCACTTAAGTTACCTTTTTACCATTTTACAGTATCTTCTAAGACCTAAACAATACTCACTTAAGTTACCTTTTTACCATTTTACAGTATCTTCTAAGACCTAAACAATACTCACTTACTTATGTTACTTGTTTCCTCAGGAGTGTTCCTGGAATCTCCTAATGAGTTCACAGTTGATGCCAAGTCGGTGTCTCCGACAGCTCAGGGCAAAGTCAAGGCCGTTGTTACAAGCCCTAGTGGTCAGAGAACTGACACACTGGTCAAGAACAACGGAGATGGCACATATAGTGTGCTCTTCACACCTATTGAAGAAGGTTTGTGCTTGTTTCTTATATAAACAGTGAACATTAAGGGTGAATAGAGAATTCATTTACAAAATCAAGAGACAGTAAAAATACTTAGATCATATGAAAAGACAATAATACTTGAAATCCTGGTATTTAATCCTGATTTCCAGGGACCAGTATAGACCTGGGACGTCCTGTGAGAGACAAGCATCATGGCCAAAGAAAGGCAGGCAGTACTGGTTCAGCATTAGTGACTAGGTTTTGCCAGTGAAATCCAAGGATACGACGTTCATTGCGCATGTAGAAGTCCTCAAGCTGCTTCCGATCTCCCTGTAAGACCATCCAAGTCTCGTAACCATTCTAATCTCCCTGTAAGACCATCCAAGTCTCGTAACCATTCTAATCTCCCTGTAAGACCATCCAAGTCTCGTAACCATTCTAATCTCCCTGTAAGACCATCCAAGTCTCGTAACCATTCTAATCTTCTTGTAATGCTCCGAAACCAAAAAACAATAGTGGACGGAAGAAGTAGAAGACAAACAAGTACCAGAGAAGGACGAAGATTTAAATTAGAGGATGAAATCAAGAGATATACAGAAAACAAACTGTCATATTATACCATCAAGGCAAGATATAAACCTTTACCACACTTACGGCATATTTAGACGACGTTAAAAAAAATTCCGCTTTATTCCTAATGATGTGAAAATGTGCCAGACTGAGTCACTAAGTGAATAAACTTTATTGTTAATACTATAGAAATGGCTGACCATACGGACATTTTAATTTAGAATTGACGTCACGTACTTTCAACTGCAGCCAACCTTCAATGTGAAGATGGCAGTTTTTCTGATGTTTGTATTAGGTCTTACAAACGTATTAGAATCTTATTTGTTTTTGGACAGGACCTATAGGAAAGGGTCATATATGTGATAACATATATTAATTTTTTTAAATACTTGTCTTCGGACGGTGAGCTCACCAATGGCATGGATGCAAGAATACAAAAGTAAATAACGCGTTTTCCTGGGACAAAAGAGGAAGAGGAAGAAGAAATGAAATATTCTAATTATGCCTCTTATGTTTCATTTTTTTTTGGCTGTACCTGTTACAGGTCCCCAGAAGATTGACGTCACCTATGAAGGCCTGCCTATTCCAGAGGCTCCACTCACTGTGACTGCTGTGTCTGGAAGTGATGCCAGCAAGGTCAAGGCTTACGGCCCAGGTAAGGCTGAAGAAATTTAGTTATCACTATGTGTGCCTAGGTAAAAATCAACGTTCATGACACTCATATGCGTGTTTATCATCCTTGCTAGATAACTTTAATTTTTTGACTATTCAACATGCACCCTCTGCAATTTATTTCTTTTTTTAATTCCATAAGAAAATGGAGCCATAACAGCCTCTTTCAATTGTTTCCATTGGAAAATTGAGCAGTGACGGTCATTCTCTTTAACTTAACCTTTCTTAATTGAACAGGCATCCCCTGCGTCGTTTACACTAGTGCCACTAGACATACGATCATTGTAAACTGACTCGACCATCAACGATACCAAGGTTGTGGTATAGATCTAGCTTATCGTTATCACTCTCTATCTCAATATGTGATTGATTATCATCAGATAAATATCACTCTCTATCTCAATATGTGATTGATTATGACTCTCTATCTCAATATGTGATTGATTATCATCAGATAAATATCACTCTCTATCTCAATATGTGATTGATTATCATCAGATAAATATCACTCTCTATCTCAATATGTGATTGATTATCATCAGATAAATACTCATCAGATAAATCACTCATTTGTTGGTGAAAATGCACTGGTTCTAACTTCTAAGCTGTTTTCAATACTATATCAATACCTGATCATTGCATACAAATTCAAAACAGAAGGCAGCGACAGGTGTATTAACCGAGAAACGAACACAATGAGAAGTGGTTTTCAGTGGTATAGGATTTGAGGGCATCAGCAGTATAGTATCTTAAGGGTTAATCTCCATATGCTATAATCAGTCATTCTCATATTTCTGCAGGTCTGGAATCTGGTCTGAGCGACCAGCCTGCTGTGTTCACAGTAGACATGAAAGGAGCCGGCAAGGGAGGGCTAGGTTTGGGCATTGAGGGTCCTGTCGAGACCCCCATGCAGTGCCAGGACAACCATGATGGAACATGTCAAGTTGTCTACCAGCCTACTACAGCTGGACCTTATGACATTGCTGTCAAGTTTAATGAACAGCACATTCCTGGTAAGTTTATGTGTCATAATCACCATTGAGATTGTTGTATGGCTAACTGGTTAGAAATGTAAAGTCACAAGTTGAGATTGTTGTATGGTTAACAGGTTAGAAATGTAAAATCACGAGATTGTTGTATGGCTAATTGGTTAGAAATGTAAAATCACGAGATTGTTGTATGGTTAATTGGTTAGAAATGTAAAATCACGAGATTCTTGTATGGTTAATTGGTTAGAAATGTAAAATCACGATATTCTTGTATGGTTAATTGGTTAGAAATGTAAAGTCACAAGTTGAGAAATAGCATTAACTTTTACGTTGCCAATTTATTTTTTTCAGCTGGTCACATTTTGTTATGGCTGTTGATTTTCAGAGGCTATAACCGTTTTATTTGTTGGTCTAGAGATATGATTTTATTGTGTGTAGAGACATAAATTAATAAAGAATTTGTTGGTGTTATTGTTTTTGTTGTTTGTGTGTGTTAGTTTCTGAAATACCATAGGTTTCTGAGGTTTAACATGTTTCGTCATTGTTGGAACATGTGATGGAATCAGTCACTCTCCTTGATTTAACGTGTTCCTTCCTGGGATCGAACTGGATAATTGTTGAGGCTGAAAAACCATAGAAAGAGAGGACTTCCCGGGAGCAGGCCAGAATAGTGCCACAGTTTTCATGGCATTGATTCTCAGAGTCCAGGAACATATGGCTGTAACAACCACGTCCCTTCATGTGTGTTTGCCATATACGAGTATGCTCATTTCCTTATTGTTGACCTTTGTCCCTTATTGTTTACCTGTTTGTCCCTTATTGTTGACCTGTTTGTCCCTTATTGTTGACCTGTTTGGCTCTTATTGTTGACCTGTGGTCCTTATTGTTGACCTGTTTGGCTCTTATTGTTGACCTGTTTGGCCCTTATTGTTGACCTGTTGGTCCTTATTGTTGACCTGTTTGGCTCTTATTGTTGACCTGTTTGGCCCTTATTGTTGACCTGTTTGGCCCTTATTGTTGACCTGTTTGGTCCTTATTGTTGACCTGTTTGGCCCTTATTGTTGACCTGTTTGGCCCTTATTGTTGACCTGTTTGGCTCTTATTGTTGACCTGTGGTCCTTATTGTTGACCTGTTTGGCACTTATTGCTGACCTGTTTGGCACTTATTGTTGGCCTGTTGGCACTTATTGTTGACCTGTTTGGCCCTTATTGTTGACCTGTTTGGCCCTTATTGTTGACCTGTTTGGCCCTTATTGTTGACCTGTTTGGCCCTTATTGTTGACCTGTTTGGCCCTTATTGTTGACCTGTTTGGTCCTTATTGTTGACCTGTTTGGTCCTTATTGTTGACCTGTTTGGCCCTTATTGTTGACCTGTTTGGCCCTTATTGTTGACCTGTTTGGTCCTTATTGTTGACCTGTTTGGCCCTTATTGTTGACCTGTTTGGCCCTTATTGTTGACCTGTTTGGCCCTTATTGTTGACCTGTTTGGCCCTTATTGTTGACCTGTTTGGCTCTTATTGTTGACCTGTGGTCCTTATTGTTGACCTGTTTGGCTCTTATTGTTGACCTGTGGTCCTTATTGTTGACCTGTTTGGCCCTTATTGTTGACCTGTTTGGCCCTTATTGTTGACCTGTTTGGCTCTTATTGTTGACCTGTGGTCCTTATTGTTGACCTGTGGTCCTTATTGTTGACCTGTTTGGCACTTATTGCTGACCTGTTTGGCACTTATTGTTGACCTGTTTGGCCCTTATTGTTGACCTGTTTGGCCCTTATTGTTGACCTGTTTGGCCCTTATTGTTGACCTGTTTGGCCCTTATTGTTGACCTGTTTGGCCCTTATTGTTGACCTGTTTGGTCCTTATTGTTGACCTGTTTGGTCCTTATTGTTGACCTGTTTGGCCCTTATTGTTGACCTGTTTGGCCCTTATTGTTGACCTGTTTGGTCCTTATTGTTGACCTGTTTGGCCCTTATTGTTGACCTGTTTGGCCCTTATTGTTGACCTGTTTGGTCCTTATTGTTGACCTGTTTGGTCCTTATTGTTGACCTGTTTGGCCCTTATTGTTGACCTGTTTGGCCCTTATTGTTGACCTGTTTGGTCCTTATTGTTGACCTGTTTGGCCCTTATTGTTGACCTGTTTGGCCCTTATTGTTGACCTGTTTGGCTCTTATTGTTGACCTGTGGTCCTTATTGTTGACCTGTTTGGCTCTTATTGTTGACCTGTGGTCCTTATTGTTGACCTGTTTGGCCCTTATTGTTGACCTGTTTGGCCCTTATTGTTGACCTGTTTGGCTCTTATTGTTGACCTGTGGTCCTTATTGTTGACCTGTTGGTCCTTATTGTTGACCTGTTTGGCTCTTATTGTTGACCTGTGGTCCTTATTGTTGACCTGTTTGGCCCTTTATTGTTGACCTGTTTGGCCCTTATTGCTGACCTGTCTGGCTATTATTGTTGATCCCAGTTTGGGAACCTGTATTCCAGAATGACAGAAATTGTAAGTTTGGTTATATTTACTAAACACTCAAATGTATGTTATCATTAACAGGTAGTCCCTTCCATGTGGATGTGAAGAATCCAGTGAACCCAGCCAAGGTCAAATGTTATGGTCCTGGTCTTGAGAGTGCAAATGTTAAGTCTGGCATCCCAGCTGTGTTCACAGTTGATGCTTCTGAAGCAGGAGAAGCACCTCTTGATGTCACCTACACGGATAATACAGGTGAGATTTTAGTTTCTTCTTCGTACGCTGTCAGACGTTAACCTGTATTTTTTCGAAAAAAGCAGCGGTCATCCTGAGTCTGTCGACACTGCCATAGAGCTTGTCTAGTGTTGCCACTGATGATAGCCACATGTGCTTTCTCTGGTCCTCGTATTTCGGGCAGTTTTGCAGCAGATGTTCAGCGGTCATTTTTCCGGTACCACAACTGCATTCGTCAGTGCCACCTATCTTCAGTTTATTGAATAGGTGGTACCTCAGTCTGTTGTGGCCTGTGCGGAGTCTGAAGACCACGACCTACTCTCTTCTGTTCAATTGGTAATAGGCATAATTTTTTGTGTAGCCAGTATGTTCTGTTTCCCATTTGGTCATGTAGATTTTAGTTTAAGACAAGTGAAAGTTTAATTTAAGACAGGTGAGGCTTTAGCTAAAAGCAGGTGAAGAGAATTTAGTTTAAAACAGGTGAGGCTTTAGCTTAAAGGGGCAAGACTTTAGCTTAAAACAGGTGAAACTGAAGTTTAAAATAGGTAAAACTTTAGCTTAAAGTGGAGACACTTTAGCTTAAAACAGGTGAAACTGAAGTTTAAAACAGGTGAAGCTTTAGCTTAAAACAGGTGAAACTGAAGTTTAAAACAGGTGAAGCTTTAGTTTAAAACAGGTGAAACTGAAGTTTAAAACAGGTGAAGCTTTAGTTTAAAACAGGTGAAGCTTTAGCTTAAAACAGGTACGGTTTTGGCGTAAAACAGGTGAAACTCTATCTTAAAACAGATGCGACTTTAACTTGAAACATGTGAAACTTTAGTTTAAGGAAGTCTTTAGTATACTTTAGATAAGCCTTAACTCATTCACTGTGGAATTTTTTTCCCACCATAAAATTCAGGCAAAAACAGGGGCAATGAATCTACAATCCAACATTCTCACCTACCAAAGAATTTACAAAAATTAATCTGCAACAACTCAAATAGCAATGGATTGACTGACTGATGAGCAGCCTGCCTGCAAGAGTTTTGTATGCAGACATGTATGTAACCCAATGCCAAATATAGCATCAACAATTTCAGCCGAAGAGACCAGAGTACAATTTTCAGGCTGCAAACAAGACATATGCTATTGAACGGACACCTACATGGAATGACCGCAGACCATACACCATACTACAAGCACTGCGGCAAACACAAGAAAACAGTAAAATACCATCTTCTGGATTGTTCATCATTGTCAGCAACTACTATAACCAACCTCCTGTGTGGAGACACAGAAATAACTAAAGAAAACATGTACATTCCACCACCTGGCACATCATCATGTAGCATGTCCTTTGTAGAACGTTGCGCCCATCACAGTCTGTCTGAAAGAAACTCGTTCCCTTGCCAAAACACCAGCTTCCGCCACTGTCATATTCAGGCATTCCTGGATATCTTGGTGCCATCGTCTTCTTGGTCTACCCTTTCCTCTTTTTGCCTGACACCATACCTTCCATCACCGTTCTCTCAAGACCGTTGTATCTCTTGATGTGACCAAAGTATTTGCATTTTCTAGCCAAAATGGAATTGATAAACCAGTTCTCCTCTATGCTCAACTCTTGCCGAATGTCTACATTTGTTCTTTTCTCTGTCCAGGGTATTCTGAGGATCTTTCTGTAACATTTTGACTCGAAGGATTCAATTCTTTGTCTAGAAGTTTTGGTAATCGTCCATGCTTCACAGCCATAAGCTGCCACAGGAAAAACACAGGCTCTCAAGACTTTTACTTTTATCGTTTTGTTGGTGCCCTGCCATAATTTCTTCAGGCTGTTCAGTCTCTGCATTGCCATAGCTAGTCTTATTCTGATTTCTTTTGAGCAGTCACCATTTTTGTCAATTCTGGAGCCCAGATATTCAAAATGTGTGACCTGATCTACTTCCTCATCACCCACTGTAAATTTATGCTGACATTGTGTTTTATCGGTGGTCATTATCTTTGTTTTGTTTATGAATAGATTTTGATCTTTACTATGTCCATTAACGGACAGCGGCTTGTTGATCTTTGTATAATGTTTCAATGAGATGGACTATATGCAAAGGAAACCCAATTTCTTTCATGATTCTCCACAGATTTTGATGTTTTACCGTGTCGAAGGCCTTAGTGTAATCAATTAAACATGTGTACAGGTATACATTAAACTCTCTACATTTTTCATAGATATTCCTTAAATTGAATATGTGGTCCCGGGTCCCTCTGTCTTTCCTAAAACCTGCCTGGACTACGTGAAATTCAGATTCAAACCTTTTCTCTATCCTTATTAATAGGATTCGCAAGAGTATCTTGCTAGCGTGGCTGATCAGCGCGATAGTTCGGTAGTTCGTGCACAGCTTCAGGTTGCCTTTTTTGGGAGGGGAATATAAATTGATTTCTTCCATGGTTCTGGCCACTCTGTAATATCTGTTTACACAGCTTGCGATAGACTCGAGCACATGCCTCTCCTCCTGCTTGTATTAGCTCTGCTGGGATATCATCGCATCCTGGGGACTTTCCCTTTTTCAGGCTTTTAATTGCAGAGCGTACTTCTTCCAATGTTGGTTCAGGTTCTTTCTCATCCTTTGGTAGGATTGTAACTGAGTGCTTTGTGCTATCTCCATACATGGTTCTGCAGTACTCTCTCCATCTATTCAGTATGTCTTTGGTTTCTATTAATATGTTATCCTCTTTGTCATTTATGACATGTGGAACCGGAGGGAATTCCCTTGTCAGTGTTCTTATTGCTTTCAATGCATCTCTTTCTCTGCCTTGTTGTAGGTTTTCTATATCCTTACACATTTCTACTATGTATCTTCTTTTATCTTTTCTTATTTCTCTTCTAACTTTTCTTGCGCAGTTTTTATATGCTGTGTTGGTCCCCTTACTTCCCAGGGGATTGAAAAAGTCAAAAGTTGTAAAACTGCCCAACAACTATTGAGTTTTTCACTAATCAAATTCCTGTTATTATATTATTATCAGTCAAAGGTTGTAAAACTGACCAACAACTATTGGAGTTTCTCACTAATCAAAGTCCTGATATTATATTATCAGTCAAAAGTTGTAAAACTGCCCAACAACCATTGGAGTTTCTCACTAATCAAAGTCCTGATATTATATTATTATCAGTCAAAAGTTGTAAAACTGCCCAACAACTATTGGAGTTTCTCACTAATCAGAGTCCTGATATTATATCGTGGTCAGGTGTTCACTATATTGATATCATATTTGATATCTGATTCTAGGTGTGAAACGGCCAGCAGATATTGTACCAGTGGATGAAGGTGTCTACCAGGCTAGCTATGTCCCCACTTCTGAAGGACCATGTCAGGTGGATGTCAAGTATGCCAACCAGAACGTGCCTGGCAGGTAAGAATAGAACAAATATCTACATACAATACATTGTCTTATATGAGGTATATGTGCATCTATGGCTAAAGTACACATAACGCCTTCTTTTGTTCAGACAGGAAAGGACGTTGTGTCGTAGTTTACAGTGAGGCTGTGGCATCTATGCCTTTCTGCCCAACATATCAAATTTCAGCTAACTATTTTTGGTAACGGGTTTGCCTTCCCACTGCAATCTCTATTCTCTTAGACTATACTAGGGTAGCCTGTTTCCAGGGCTGCCTCCAGCCACCTGGAGGCGGAATAGGGTTTTTGTCAGCTGTGGCTCGCTGACTCTGATGCTATGAGTCACTGGTTGCTGTCAGTTCATTTGCTGCTGCATCTTCGGCACCGCTCCACATTTAAAAGAAAGCTGTACAAGTGCCAGATATTCTGCCATCTAAATTTGTAAACATTTGCTATAAACTAAACGGCGAAACATCATTGTAATATGTCAATTGTGGTCGAGGCGGCCAGAATGAATGTTTTACAAACAGTAGAGGTCTGTCGAAATAAACTCTGGACTCCTCTTTCGAGTATCACCAAAGTGAGGGAGTCCAGTGTGTCGGTGTCCCAGGATCATCACATCCTGCCAGGGACATATCATATTCATCTGGGTCGGCTATCTAATTTTTCTTCCGTCGGTTTTGCCAGCTCATCTGTAGTGATGGTATGTGTGGTATTCCCCGCCACCTGGAAGATAGTCACAAAGGGGCATAGGTGCAATGTATGCTGGTCTGCATCTCTCCATCATCCATGGGGATAAATAATAGAGGACAAAAAGTAAAGAACAAGACAAGAATGCATTTGACCTATGAAGTGGGGATAGATTGGTGCAGCCCAGAGCATTACCACTCGCTGGTGGGTTCTGTAGCTACACCTATAGGGCTCCACCTGCTCCTCAGCCCTTTTGTCTGACCCCTCTCCAAGGACCTGTCCGGCTTGGGTGACCCTGCCAGGAGTAAAACTCCTACTGGCACAGCTCCTTGGATCATTGTGGTGCACAAGCTCTCCAACCTCGGCAAGGTAGGTTTACGAATGGAGGTATCCTAATATGGTCACAATATGGGTTGCCCATTGTTAATAACTAAATGACCGTAACAATTTGCAATCATTAGAAAACTCATTTTGAGCTATTTCCTCTGACAGAGGACCTTCTTTTATCCTAAATGGTTCAGATATATTGTTTCTTTTAATTGTCTTGGCAGGTTGCTAAGTTACTATTCCTTATAAAGGATTAAATTAAATGTATATACTAAGTAAGAATTTTCTTTCTTACTCTCAGCCCATTCAAGGTGAATGCTGCTCCAGGTGTAGATGCCAGCAAGGTCAAGGTCACAGGCCCAGGTGTTTCTGGAACCACACCTGCCAGTGAACCCGCAGTTTTCAAAGTAGACACTCGTCAAGCAGGCAATTCTGATCTGGAAGTTTTTGTAAAGGTATAGACTTCTTCATCGTTTGCCCTTGTTTTTATCAGCCTGATATAATAATAATAAATAATTTACCGGGTATTGAAGCCAAACTTTGTTTGCGATAAATGTGTCAACTTTGAAGCATAACTTTATAAAAAGTGCACATATAAGAAATAACTCTACAGTTACGCACCAGTTGCCCATGGGTGGACACCAACATATTATTGTACCATACGAAAAATGAAATTGCACATACTAATTCACAAAACCTGTTTCAGAAGTCTGCTGGTTGTAGCAGACAGCAATTTTCAATTTTGCTGCAGTTTAGGACAGCGCTTGCAAGCAGAGAAATGTTTAATATCAGAAGTCCATTTTATCGCGACAGGCGACCATTTTTAGGTTTTCGGGGGCCAATTTCAGCACTTGCGAGCTGTGAAAGGTTAACCCTTAATTAATTTATAAAAGGTTAGTCTTTAATGTCCAAGACAAGAACAATAATTTTATGTGTTTCAAAGTTAACAAAATAAAGTCATTAAAACTAAAATTATTATTTTTAAATTCAAATATAAAGTTTTGTTTTTAACCTTTACGACTTGGGAGTCAGTGCAAACTGGCCGACGTCATGAAAATCGAGGCGCACAGGTCGCTGGTGGTTGACTTACGGCTGTTGTAACAAAACTTAAAATCGAACTGCTGCGTAGTAATAGTCTAAACAATACTGATCTTTTATTTGTAGAGAGTTCCAACTTCCATAATGTACGCCAACTATGGCGATCGTGGAATTAGTTTTATGAGTTTGGAAATGATAGGAAATTATGTTTCTCACTTAGATTTGAAGATTCACCCATTGTTGAGAATGGGGGAGTCAAGTTTCTGTAACAAATTTTTCTGAAGTAGATCTGTGTAGATTGTTTATTTAGATACAATAATTACGTTTATAGTCGAAGTGACAGACATAGCCGTCATGTTAAACATCGGTACCGGTAATCCATTGTCGGTGATTTCAAAAAAAAAAATTTTCTGGACCAAGGGACGCTGAAAGTGGGAGAGTCTAAGTGTGTTGTTTTTTCAACACTATCACATACATTTTTTTAATAAAAACTATGAAACTATCACACACACAACAATAACGCCAACAAATTCTTTATTCATTTATTTCTCTACTCACAAACAAATCATATCAATATACCATCAAATAAAAATGTTACAGGCTCTCAAAGTAGCAACCATAGTTAAACGACGTGACGTCATGAAAAAAATTCAGCGGCAGGGAAAATTGCGTCCATTTTGTATGTAGCGGTTAAATCAAATAACAAGGTATGGTTTGATATGTGACATGTTGTTTCAGATAAATCGAACTGTATGTGGTGCTACTCTAGTTGACTGCAATGTGCAATTTGGACTGTAAAGGGTTAATGTGACTTCTTTTTACTCATTTTTGGATGTCAGTCATTATTGATATTCAGTCTGGCTGTGTTTCCTAATTCATTTAACTCACTCATTATACTCATTTGCAGCGTCCTGATGGCACATACATACGTCCACATGTCAAAGACAACAAGGATGGTACATACAATGTGGCGTACACTCCTGAGGATTTGGGCGTGTATGACGTGGCTGTCAAATATGGAGGCCAGAATGTCCCGGGATCACCTTTCAATGTCAAGACCACACCCACCGGAGATGCTAGTAAATGCAAAATTACAGGTATGTTGGATTTACTTATTAGTCAATCAATCAACATTTTTCAGCATAAGTTGTCAACAGATACTTGTGATCAAGTCAACTGTCCTGAGCCATCCGTTCCAGCTCTCCCCACGATGTCCTTGAAGATGATAATGATGTCAAGTGCCATATGTACAGTGAAGTTTAGCTGTAATGGACCTGCAACATTTTGTCCCTTGCCTTAATGGTACACTCCAACGAACTGCTTTTAGTCTCATCCACTTATTCCACTGTCTTTTCTATTGCCAGCCCGTCTGCCTTCATCTTTTCCCATCAGTATTGTTTTCATCAGTGTAAAGCGTCACTTTATATGTCCAAAACATGTGATTTATCTTATTTTTATGTCTTTCAATTTTGTTCTTTCAATTCTTAACCTTTACCAAACCACATACAAAAATTGAAATCTCTAACACCTCATCCCTGACGGCAGTTTCTGATATGGGACATATTTTAACAAACATTGAATTATTACTTTCACTAGATGGCAAGGACCGTACCATCCAGGTTGGCAAAGAGACCATCATCACAGTGGATGCCTCTCATGCTGGGGTTGGAAAGGTCACCTGTCGCATTCGAACGGAAAGTGGCACAGACATTGATATTGACATTGTCGAGCATGGCGATGGTACTTTCTCCATCTCCTTCAACCCCCAGTTCGCAGGGGAGTACACAATTGAAATCAAATTTGGTGGAGAGCCGATTCCCAATGGAACTTACACTGTCGAGGTACTTTTGTGGGGTCGTAGTGATGTTTGTGGTGATTTGGGTTTGTGATGATTTGGATTTTTTGTGTTTGTGGTGGTTTGTGTTGGTGATGATTTGTGTTTTTGGTTGTTTTTATTTTTTGTGATTTCAGTTTGTGGTGATTTGAGTTTCTATGTATTTGTGATTGTGGTGGTTTGTGATGATTTGTGTTTTTGTTGATTCATGTTTTTGTTGATTTGTGTATATGATGATTTGTGGTTGTAATGATTTGTGTTTTTGTTGATTTGTGTTCATGGTAATTTGTGTATGTGATGATTTGTGGTTGTGATGATTTGTGTTTTTGTTGATTCTTCGTTGTGAGAATTTGTGTTTGATGTGATTTGTGTTTTTGTTGATTTGTGTTTATGGTGATTTGTGGTTGTAGAAAGTATACAGCTAAAAAGAGTTTAAATACAAATTATTGATTCAAAATAAAACTAATTATATGAGTACCGTGTGTATATGTATTGCCCCGAGTGTCGCACAGTGAAGTGGTTAGTGTTGCGACTCACAACCAAAATGTGCATATATTCGGATTCAACAAGTTAGTGCCCCTGTTGGATGTAATCCCATATAAAATGTGTGCAGAAGTCAAATGCATTAGGCCGTCAAGTGCAAAATACAGTGCAACGAATTGAACTGCAATGTTTGCAAGAAAATATTTATTTTTAAAAAAGACAAAAAAGTGTGTGTGTATATAAAGGATCGAAGAGGGAATGCTAACCCGGTACTAAAAAAATGCTTGCTGAAGTCGGATGTGTTGGACCCAAAGGTGCAAATATCGCAGTCAAGCTGTAAACTACGACACAACACATTCTGTTCTCTGGACTACATTCTGTTTCTTAAGCCCTTTCAGGGTTTGGTAGCAGGAGATTGAGAACGAATCAAGCCAAGTCAAATCGCCCTAGTTTTGCTAAGGCTCAGAAGCAAAGCAAAGAATAATAATATGCAACCTCCAGGCATGTTGTGAGAGGTGGTGATTAGAAAAGGTTGAACAAGGAAAAGGTTGAACAAGGAACTGGCTTCCCCATTGTGTAGAAACTTTAAGGCCACATAAACTTATATAGATATTGGCAGGTTAATATTTGATGACTTGGTGTGTATTTATTGAACACCTTTGCTCAACAGGGAGCTGAAACGGTTTTGATAATTATTTGATTACATTTCCTACATGTTATTAACAAATTGTTATTCTTGTATGTCTACTTAGGCTGTTCTGGAAGAGGAGTACCAGGCCTACCTGTCCACACGGGTAAGTTGGAGCCTGGACATGACAGCCTCAACCTTCATTAAGCTATTCAGATTCATGTTAACATTTTTGGTGGTAATGTTGCTACAGATCTTGCCTCTTACAACAAAGTAAGTGGAATCAGTCAGTTGAAAGGGGTATAGTAGATGCTGGCGCTCATAGAGACCATCTGTCTGCAGAGAAAAGGGAAAGATCAAAGAGATCAGAAGACACGTTGCATGGTAGTACGATCTGCAACAGGACTGTCAATCACGGATCGGCTTTTACAGTCATAGCAGGAGATCGAGCACCACCAGCATGGTCTACAGAGACTGAGGCACCAATGATGTCTACTTTTTTTATACAGATGTGAGAGCTGGACGGAGAGAAGGATACAACCTTTTGAATATAAATGCCACAGGAGAATATTGTGAACATAACAAATGATTATGTGAGAGATTAAATAAATTCCCTGGCAAGTCAACTGGAACCACTTCTGTCAGTAGAGAAACGTCAAAAACTTGCTGTACAAGATCTGGGCATGTACCTACCGGTACATCCTTACTTGAATACCAGCGTGCAGTCAGGCGAGGTTGCCTGATGCCAGATATCCAAAAGCTGCTTGAATCCATGTCTGTCCTTTTCCCTGAAGTACTATGGCAGTCCAAGGATGAGGTGCAGATCATTTCTCCACCTCGTTGGGAGGGGGGGGGGGGGGGGGCCACATGGGCGGTTGTAGTTGCATGACAACCAGAAAGACACCTTCCTCATCCAGTACAATATAACGAGACAAAAATAAATATTGCAAGGAACAGTTGAAGGCATAAGAAAGCGAGGAGATCAAAGAAAGTCTTGGCTTGATAACATCAAAGAGCGGACAGGACATGATTTTTCTCAGTAGTTCGCAGAGCAGAAGAAGAGTACTATATCAGACTTTTTGTGTTGTTTCCACCTTGCGACCCCAAAGGGTTAAAGGCTTACTGAATTGATTGATTCTTCTTCTTCGTTTGTTCTCAATCTCCCACTACCAAACCCTGAAAGGACTTAAGTAGCAGAATGTAGTCCAGAGAACGGAATGCCTTTTGTCGTAGTTTACAGCTTGGCTGCGATATTTGCACCTTTCGGTCCAACACGTCGGACTTTAGCAAGCATTTTTTTAGTACCGGGTTAGCATTCCCTCTTCGATCCCTTCTCCTTAGCCAGTCTGCCCTGCTGCAGCCTGTTATCCAGGATCACCGCGTGGAGGTGTAAAAGGGTCTTGGCAGCTATGGTTTGCTGGCCCTGACGCTAGCAGTCAGCTATGGGTTGCTGACCACTGCAGCTCATGCGCTGCTCAGCATCTTGATCCCGAATTGATTGATTGATTGGTTGGTTGGTTGGTTGGGGTAAATCAAATACTATGTTGGGTCTGTGCTCCACCATCTGCAGTGACATGTAAATGAGATGAAGAGAGCATTCCTGGTAAAGTGGGCTGGGGGTAATAGAGTTAATCTGTACCTGCAAATTGATTTACAAATATTGTTATTCCCGTAGGTGACTGAGGACCTGATTACTAGTGACCAGATCGATTCACTTCGTGCAACTGCTCCAGGATCAGGCTTGTTTCAGCCAGTGGACTTCACTATCCCTGTTGGTCCAATCTTCAACTTTGTCTCAGGTGAGAGTGCAGTGTGTACCTGTAACGTCTTCTTCTGTGTTTGTTCTTTAAAGGATGTTGTGTTGTAGTTTACAACGAGGCTGCGATATCTGCACCATTTGGCCCAGCATGTCCGGTTTCAGCATGGCATTTTTGGGTGCCGGGTTTGCCTTTCCTGTGCGATCCTTATTCTCTTAGCCAGACTACACTAGTACAGCCTGTTTCCAGGTCCGCCACTTGGGGCAGACAAGGGTCTTGGTCAGCTGTGGTTTGCTGACCCTGGTGGAAGCAGCCAGCCATGAATTGCTGGCTGCTGTCAGCTCATTCACTGTGGTGTATCTTCCGCCCCTCTAACTAGCATCCATTAAGTTGAATGTCATGATTTTTTTGTCTTTTCCATTTTCATTTTCTTCCTAATTCGCCATCAGACATCCACATCAATAACTCTAACAAAGTCCTGTCTGTGGCTATCTTTATGGGATGGGGTTGCGTTGCATTGTGTTATGCACCTCACAATGTAAAAACAATTACTATAAGCTGCATTGCAAATGAATGGAACCAGGCTTCCCTAAAATCTGGTTAATGTAAACCAAATACATTGTTCGACCTATGCTTCAACAAACGATTGAAACCAGGCTTCTCTAAATACTGGTTAATGTAAGCCAAATACATTGTTGGACCTATGCTTCAACAAATGTAGTGACAGGATTTTGATTTGGTTGATTCATTACTAAATTAATCTTATCCTGTTCTGTTGTACTTAAGGCTTTTATAAGGACTTTCCATGCTCCTCTGTTCTGTGCAGTGTTCTTCTCAGTGTTTCATGTCAAGGGCACTGCACTTAATTCATCTTCCATTCTATGCCTTTATGTTTTTTTTTGTACCTTTTTTTTTCTCTTCCCCTCTGGTGTCCAGGGGAGGACTGTCTATACTGAGATATTAGGGCTCATTTCCATGACATGTCCAAGGCACATCCCTCTCCTTTTTGGGGGATATTGACCATAATCTCTTTTTTAAAGTCTTGATGAGATGTGCTGTTAGATATTGTGTTCACCAGATTCAGGTGCGACTGACGAAGAGTCCAAAAGGTTTATTAGGGCCAGGTACATGGATAAATGGGAAACAGAGCATACAGGCTACATAAGAAATGATTCTTATTACCAGTTGAATTGAAGAGAGCAGGTGGTGGTCTTCAGACTCCGCACAGGCCACAATAGACTCAGGTACCATCTATTCAATAAACTGAAAATAGGTGCTACTGGCGAATGCTCGTGTGGTACTGGTAAAATGACCCCTGAACATCATCTGCAAAATTGCCTGTCATACGAGAACCAGAGAAAGCATTTGTGGCCATCACTAGTGCCAACACTGGACAAGCTCTCTGGCAGTGTAAACAGCTTCAGGATGACTGCTGCTTTTTTTTAACAAATTCAAGTTGACGCCTGACAATGTACGAAGAAAAAGAAGATATTCTGTTCTGTCAAAAAAATCTTTCATTCTGTGAGGATATGAATAATGAAAGATTGATAATTTCTGAACATCTTTCTTGCTCATCCTCCAGCATTCAGATCTGTAAAGTACACTTGTATATCTGGGAAGTTGTGACAATTGAATAGTCAGAACTCACAACATTTGTTTCTCTGCTGTAGATATTAGATGTCTAGTTTTGCATCCTGGCCTTGCTTGAACAAGATCTTATATCTTCCAAGTCAAGCTATGTTGTCATATTAATTATATGGGGGATGGCATGGGCTAGTGGTTAAGTGACATGGCTCACAATCCGAAGGTGCTGAGTTTGCTCCCCATCACAGCACCGGCCATTATGCCGGGGAAGCAAACCCTTAAAAAATGCAGGAAGAAGCAGATCTTTACATAAAAGGCATGCTGGTCAGATGCACTGGGCAGACAGGCACAAAATATAAACATAGTGCAACGCACACTGGCCTGGGGAATAGATAAATAAGGTGAACACAACAAAATAAATAATTAATTGTATTGAATTGTTTATGTCTACAGCTACTGTTGTGATGCCTTCTGGCAAGAGAGCATATCCCAACATTGAGGATAACAAAGACGGAACAGTCACAGTTAGGTACCAGCCTTCAGAGATTGGGCTTCACGAGCTCCATATGCAGTACAACAATGAGGAGATCGAAGGTGAGTGAATGTTGCCTGCTGGTGTTTTCTTCTTTTTGTCTGTACATTGTTACTTGTTCTCTTACTTAGAACAGGTTAATTGGCTTAAAATGAGTGGGTAGCCTTTTTTGTTTTGTCTTCTTCTTTGTTTGTTCTCAATCTCCCGCAACCAAGCCATGAAAAGGGATGTGCAAGTAGCAGGATGTTGTCCAGTGAACGGAATGCGTTGTCATAGTTTACAGCTCGACTGTGATATTTGTACCTTTCGGTCTGACACATCTGACTTCAACAGACATTTTTGGGTAATGAGTTAGCCTATCCTTTTCAATCCCTTCTACTTAGCCAGTCACCTCTGTTGCAGCTTGTTATCCAGGATCACTGTCTGAGGTGTAGAAGGGTCTTGGCAGCTCTGGTTCATTACCCCTGACGCTAGCAGTCAGCTATGGGTCGCTGACCGCTGCAGCTCATGCGCTGCTCAGCATATTGAAACTTTTTTTTTCCCCGTCATCAAGCAATGGACGTAGAAGAGTAGCTTCTGTGTCATGACACCATGTGTAAAAATGGCTTTTTGTCATGAAGCAGTTCATGCGGAAAACTAGCTTCTTGATCACGAAGCAAGTTCATGTATAAAAGTGGCTTTGGGTCTTCTTCTTCATTCATCCTCAGATCAAGGTTCCGGTTTCTCTTACAAAGGACACCGTTGTTTGTAAGGCTGTTTCGTCTCCAAACAACTTTTGTCTCATATGTCTCACGAGGCCAGTATTGTTCTCTCTTTTCCTGCGTGAGCGTGCAGTTTTGCAGGATGTGTTCCACAGTCATGGTATGCTCCCCACATGGACACTTGTCATCTGTCCCAATCCTCATTTTGTTGTAAAGATGACCCTTGAGTCAGTTATGCCTAGTTTTCAGTCTGAAGATTATGACTTGCTCTTCTCTAGTTAAGTTATAGTAGCTGTCTTCTTTTCGAAAGTCGGGGTGTTGATCAGCACATTTTACCCTGAAGTTGGCTTTAATTATGGTCTTGGTCTCATTATATGTGATGCTCAGGTCTGTTTGTGGGGATGCTCCTCCACTCTTTGCTAGTTTGTCTGCAGCTTCATTGCCTTCAATATTGCAGTGGGATGGGATCCACTGTATGACCAACCTTGGGTGTTCTGCTGAGAGCTGTATCAGGGAGAACATATATTGCTCGAGATCTTCACCTTGGTGTTGTTTTAGCGCTGCTAATACTGATGCGGCATCAGTCAGGAATACTATGTTTTCTTGGTGGATATCTTTATCTTGAATTACAAGCTCAGCTGTGGCCTGCAGTGCCTCTGCACGTAAATTATTGGAATATGTTCCCGTTGTTAATACTCAAGTTTTTCTTCTCCATTCCTTAGTCTGTGATAGACCCCGCCACCTCCATTGTATGTCGCTTTGGATGGCTCATCTAACAAAGGCTTTGGGTCAAGAAACACTCCATGCAGAAAAGCAATCCGTAGTATCATGATATCATGGTGGCGGGATCTGTGTGTCTCTTTGACATCCCTCCCTAGAGATATGCCAGTGGTAGCATATCTACCACAAGGTTCTCCCAAGCCTGGCAGGTCAAAGGACAAACAGATCAAAAGGGAGACAAAATTGCTGTCTTGCATGCAGGTTGTGGGCAGTCATGGTCTAAAAAAGGCAAACTTAACATAATTTGCTTGTAATTGAATGCACTGGACCACAGATGAAACAGTGCAACATAATTTCACTTACGTATGCAGAATTATCTGAAAATAATAATAATATTTTGAAGACTGCGTTTATGCTTAACCGTATCGAAGTGATATCCATTGCCCGTTTATTAGGTAAGAAAGACTGCTAGGGCCACTACTTTCTGCAAGGTAGAAGAGGTTTCACCATGGGGGGCAACTCTTCTCTCTCTCCTCTTACCTCACTCTGTTTCATTTGACTCTGTCCTACAGTCACACTCTTGCGCAGCTTTCACACGCGCCCTCATGGTGAGGCCCTTCCATTGCACTTTGGTTGGGCTAGCTTCTGAGGGCGCACAAACCTAGCATAGGTACATACAGACGCACACATGCATCCAAGCACTGGTTTATGCGTCCTGATATCGCCTAATGGACTACGGTCTGGGGTGGAAAATGGCGCACCTCCGCCAGTAGAAACTAGTGAGGCAAACATCTTAGCAACAACAACAGGGCCACTACACCTCAATGCATACTGTAGAGGGCAACTAAAGAGGGCTGTGCTTGGTGCTAGAAACTTCATTATATAAAACAAATTTCTATAGTAACATCCACCGCAAGGTCTTTGACATAGACTTCCTGTAAGGATTAACCTATAGTGGCATCATGTGCTTTGTAAGGAGCGAATTGAGAAAAACATGGCGAAGAATTACAGTCAAACCTAATTTACATTACAAAAGATTCGTCATAACGTCCAAGACAAGAACTATAGTTATATGTGTTTCATTCTTAACAATAAAAAAAGTAATTAAAACTAAAATTATGATTTCTACATTTTAAGATACAGAATCCAATTTATCTATCACATAAAGTTTGTTTATAAATCAAACTTAGTTAAATAATAAGATATGGTTGATATGTGACGTCAGATAAATCTAACTATAAGTGGTGCAATGGACAATTTGGACTGTAAATAGTTAAGAATCAGTGGTCAATTGCTAATGTTTCTATTTCAGGAAGTCCGTTCTTCTTCTATGTGGAGGCCATTGACTCTGGTCATGTGACAGCTTATGGTCCAGGTCTCAGTCATGGAGTGGTCTATGAACAAGCTTCCTTTACCATCAACACCAAGAATGCTGGAGCAGGTATGTTTTCACATGGTTCTTGAATGTTCTTATGGTGTTCTTTTTTTTATATTTGATGTTCATTGCTGCCAGAATAATTTATGTTCTTCTGAGTCATTGAAGTTCTTTACTGTGAGCACAATGTGTTTACTATTTTAAGTTCTTCTGAGTCATTGAAGTTCTTTGCTGTAAGCACAATGTGTTTACTATTTTAAGTTCTTCTGAGTCATTGAAGTTCTTTGCTGTAAGCACAATGTGTTTACTATTTTATGTTCTTCTGAGTCAGGAATGTTTTCCGATGTGAGTGCTATGTGTGTGTGTCTGAGTCATTGAGTTGTTTTAATGTAAACTCAATGTGTTCGTTCTTCTTGGTGGGAGGGGGAAGCATGCAGCTTAGAGGTTGTGAGCTTTGTGTACAAGCCCAAACTACCAGGTTCAAACAACGTCATGCTCAGGCTGGGAATTTCGTGGGTCTTTTCCAGGTATAACTTCTTCTGACATTCGACCCAGCTCTAAATGGGTACCTGGTCAAATCTGGAAAATTTCAGAGATACCACAGAAGTTACGGAGTTTATGTATTGTCGCAGACACTTTCAGGAATGAAAATGACTGAGTGTTCAGATACAATGAAGTCAGTTCTACAAGCCCTTTTTTATTGGTTGGAGGATTTAAACAATCGTCTTTTTTGTCATTCTTAATTTTGACAATCTCTGTTTTCTGTCATTCCTAATTTTGGCACTGAACTTGACTAGATCATGATAATGTTTGACTTTTGTTAAATCTTTGCTGTCTTCCTTGATCTATCAGGTGGATTATCCCTGGCCATTGAGGGTCCATCTAAGACAGAGATCCAGTGCAAGGACAATGAAGATGGAACATGCACGGTCTCCTATGTGCCAACTGTGCCTGGGGAGTACCAAGTTACTGTTAAGTTTGCAGACAAACACATTGCTGGCTCACCCTTCACTGCCAAGATCACTCGTAAGTGTTCATCTGAAGCTTACATGTTTGTTTGTGGTCAGATTTGTAGACGAGAACAGCGCAGCTGGAGATTATATGTTGGTCTTTGTTTTTTCATCCTATCAGAATGGAAGCCGAGGCTGGCGTCAAGGTCAGGTGAAATATACTGATCAATACACCCACGTCATGCTCCTGGAAACAGAATGTGTTATAGAAGCCTGACCAATTTTGGAAGGTTCAATAATGTGGTTCACATAGTAGGGGCCAAAGAAGCCTTATATTGCACTACAGCTGGGAGGACTCAGGTCTACCATCATCAGTATGACCTGGGGTATGAGAAGAGTTACCTTAAACCTGTTACCAGAGAAAATTTGTGATCAATAGTTTAAAAAATCGCAGTACGTGTAGCTCAGAAAACAACAATTTTTTTTTAAAACAACATTCTTTAGGTCCAATTTAAATAATTGTCAAGTCTCTTAGAAACCCAGCATATCTATTATTACGGGGCACAACAAATCCCGGATGCCAGGTTGTCACAGCACCTAGAGATGTTGCTGTGGCGCCGAATATTTCAGGAATGTATGACAACGTATGGCTCTGAAATATGGACTATAAACAAAAGAGAGGAAAAATACTTGGAGGCTTTTGAGATGGGGTGTTACCGAAAGGTGGAAAAAGTGAGCTGGACCAAGAAGAAATCAAATGAAAAGGTATTGGGTGAGATGGGAGAAGAGAGAAAGTTGATACGAAAGATACAAATAAATCGACTTGGCTGGCTGGGACATAATCTTTGGAGAGAGGGCCCAGTCAAAAAGGCAGTGGAGGACATTATACAAGGAGGGAGGGGAAGACCTAGAAATACCTTTTTTGTCTCAAGCTTATGGAGATATGGCTGTGAAGACAGCTGCAGAGGATAGGCAGAAATGGAAGGACAAAATCCATGAGCTTGTTGACCAGTCCTAGGACCAAATGACCTGACCATGATGATGAGTATCGTATTTACTGGCACAATTTTCCTCATATCAGTACATCTTTTTCATCCAGCTCTATGCCTGGCTTCTACATTTCTTACCTGGCACGTAGATCCTAAGTCCTTTGGGTGGGGGTGTCGCTGTGGTTGAGAGGTAAGGCACCTGCTTCTCAAAGCGAAGAATCCCACAAGTTTCAAGCAATCCCCTGGTTTCAATGGAGGTGGGACCAGAGTGCTTGCATCCTGAGTTACCTCCAGTCATCTTGACATATATTTTGCCACTGGCCCAAGGTGGCTCGGGACCATAGAGTGAGGTTGATGACCATCACAGTTCCTTCCTCACTATAATCCAAAAACAGCGCAAGTTACATCATCAAAACAAAACTGTCTGATGGTGTCACTACCATCACTTGCAATAGTGCAATCAGTAAATTGTAATTACACCTATTTTTTCTTCTTCTTTAGTGATCGTCCTGAGAAAGATGATGTGTGATAGTTTACAGTGAGACTGCGTTAATCTGCGCCTTTTGGCCTGACACATTCGGTTTCAGCACTTGCATTTGTCTTGCAGTTTGTTTTCAGAGCCACCAATTGGAGGCAGAATAAAGTCTTGGTCGGCTCTGATTAACTGCCCTTAATGCAAGCAGCCAGCTATAATTCACTGATTGCTGTCAGCTCATTCACTGCTGAGTCTTGGAGTGATTTCAGCTCATTCACTGCTGAGTCTTAGAGTGATGTCAGCTCATTCACTGCTGAGTCTTAGAGTGATGTCAGCTCATTCACTGCTGAGTCTTAGAGTGATGTCAGCTCATTCACTGCTGAGTCTTAGAGTGATGTCAGCTCATTCACTGCTGAGTCTTAGAGTGATGTCAGCTCATTCACTGCTGAGTCTTAGAGTGATGTCAGCTCATTCACTGCTGAGTCTTAGAGTGATGTCAGCTCATTCACTGATGAGTCTTAGAGTGATGTCAGCTCATTCACTGCTGAGTCTTAGAGTGATGTCAGCTCATTCACTGCTGAGTCTTAGAGTGATGTCAGCTCATTCACTGCTGAGTCTTAGAGTGATGTCAGCTCATTCACTGCTGAGTCTTAGAGTGATGTCAGCTCATTCACTGCTGAGTCTTAGAGTGATGTCAGCTCATTCACTGCTGAGTCTTAGAGTGATGTCAGCTCATTCACTGCTGAGTCTTAGAGTGATGTCAGCTCATTCACTGCTGAGTCTTAGAGTGATGTCAGCTCATTCACTGCTGAGTCTTAGAGTGATGTCAGCTCATTCACTGCTGAGTCTTAGAGTGATGTCAGCTCATTCACTGCTGAGTCTTAGAGTGATGTCAGCTCATTCACTGATGAGTCTTAGAGTGATGTCAGCTCATTCACTGCTGAGTCTTAGAGTGATGTCAGCTCATTCACTGCTGAGTCTTAGAGTGATGTCAGCTCATTCACTGCTGAGTCTTAGACCCTGTAGTTACACGAGGGGGATACAAATAATTATTGACATATTCTGTTACTAGAAAAATATTAACCCTTTCTAGTTCTGGATAATTTCACCGATTTATTTTAGAGTAGATGAATATGTTATTTTGCAAGCTGACCATTATAGGAGCATCTAAGTGACAGAGCACTTGCTGCTTACAACTAAGGCACCAGGTTCGATTCCCGCTAATGATGTGCTCGAGTTGATCCAGCTATAAATGAGTACCAGGCTTACTGCTAGAGAACAAAAGGTAGAAAAGAAGGGGGATGGTCTACCTGACCTCATGAAAAGCTGAGGCCTTGTACAATGAAGTCTCTTAACACTTCACCCCCGATAGCAGTGTCTGCTAGGACCAAAAACAATAAGAACATTCTAGACACTAATGATTAACCCATTTTGTCCACAGCTGGAGAGCCTCGACGAAAGAACCAGATCTTAGTAGGAAGCAGTTCTGAAGTCTCCCTCAAGGTGACAGAGCAGGATATTGAGAGTCTCACTGCGACCATTATCTCACCCTCT
Source organism: Ariolimax columbianus (assembly GCA_036924085.1). NCBI lineage: Eukaryota > Metazoa > Mollusca > Gastropoda > Stylommatophora > Arionidae > Ariolimax > Ariolimax columbianus. The sequence goes on from JAVGWX010000022.1 coordinate 19,581,877, forward strand.
AACAGGGAGGAGCCTTGTTTCCTCAAACGTCTGGCCAACGGTCATTTGGGTATGTTGTTGCATTACCTTTATGTCCTGATATAACCAAAAACACCTTTTTTTTTGTGGTTGAAAACACTATGCACTGACCAAAAAATGTTAAAACTCTAGCAAACAATAATCAAACTTTACCCTTACCTTCTTTCTGTGGTCTCAAACTCATTGCCCACTGAGCCATTTTCAACAAAACTCAATGGGATTTGTGCCTAAAGACATGGATTGAACCAGAATATATGTCATTACAACAATAATGGAACATAATATATCCTCAGGATCCACATGCACAATTTATTTCTATCTCATTTACCCATTGTTTCCAGAGAAGTGATTTGTATTGTATTTTATGCCTATCGAGTACATCCAACATCAGCACACATTTTTGTAAATAAGTTTACTTCTCGTAGAGCAACTACTTTGCTGTTTCATGAATCCGAACACAAAAACGTTTTGGTCTCCCTCCCCCATTTATTCATGTTGCAATTAGTCTATTAACTCAATTTTGTAATCTTAGTTTTTTTTTTAGAGCACTTAATTTATATGTTATTACTTGGCCTGATGTAATTCAACCGAATGCCATGTAATGGCATCTGTATTCATTTATTTATACAGTTAATTTTTTAACAATTTCTCACTAAGGACAAATATTATTTGGCCGTTCTCTTACCTTTTTATAATTTATACAATTTCTCACTATGGAAAAATATTTAACCATTCACTTATTATTTTCTAATTTATACAATTTCTCACTGTCCAGATATTATTTGACCATTCACTTACCTTGATCTAAATTCCAGGCATTACATTTACACCTCGAGAAAAAGGTGAACATCTTGTCAACGTATTCAGAAATGGTCAGCACATAGCCAACTCTCCTTTTAAGATCAATGTTGGCGATGGTGAGCTTGGCAATGCCAACAAGGTCAAGGTCTATGGCAAGGGTCTGAAGGAGGGCATGGCCAATGAGATCAATGAGTTCATTGTGGATACTCATGAAGCAGGTATGCAACACACTTAGGCACTTTAACAATTTTCAGTCCGGTCTAGTGTTGTCATTTGTGTCTCACAATTACATGACAGGTGCCACAATTCTGTATATCAAAGTATTTTTCTCTAAATAAAATTAACTCATATTAAAAGTAATTGTGAATCAGAACCTGTAAAGTCTTATTAACCTTACGCACGCTATGTCCGATCCCTTCTAACCAACTCGGCCTACAAAAATGGTGTACGGGAAATTTTTTTTTTTTTTAACGGAGTCACTCCAGACAGCCATTTTTTACTGCTGAATACGCCCTCCATATATACACGATATTTTGCCGGTTAAAGTATCGTATGTTCGATTACAAATGGCTTTTGAACAGTTTTAATTTTGTATACGCCGTTTGGAGCAAGCCGACTTTTTGCAAAAGGGGAAGTAGGTTGTTGAGAAAGATTTTTATTGCGTAGATCTGTTTATTTTGTTTGTTTAAATGAAAGAACTACGTTTGAATTGGAAACTAACAGTTGTGTCGATATTGTAAACACAGTATCGATACGTTGTTGGGGTTTCCATGGTTTTCTATCGAAGCGACTAGGCCTAGTGGTCGAGTCCAAATTTTTTCCAGAGATTTTCACAAATTTTCAACTTTATCTTTTTGAATCTCAAAAACTAACAAACACACAACAACAACAATAACACCAACATGTTCGTTATGCTAATGTGTGTCTACACGCCAGAAAATCAAATTTATTGACAAACAAACATAAAAATTAAAAAATTTCTAAGACGACTACCAAAGCGAGAAATTAAGAAAATTAATTAGGTCAAATTTTTTCAAAAAACTGCTGGCGTGCTAAAGGTTAACATGTAAATAATATTCCAGAACTAACAAGACATCGTCACGCAGACTGGGCGGCTTTCTCGTCCATAAAGACAGCACTAGACCAAAGTGCTGCACCCCTCCCTATTCAACTCTACAGTTCTACCTGCAATGTGTTATGCTGCAGAAACATTGGCTCTTACAAAAGAAATGGAGTCCAAACTCTTACAAAAGAAATGGAGTCCAAACTCTTACAAAAGAAATGGAGTCCAAACTCTTACAAAAGAAATGGAGTCCAAACTCTTACAAAAGAAATGGAGTCCAAACTCTTACAAAAGAAATGGAGTCCAAACTCTTACAAAAGAAATGGAGTCCAAACTCTTACAAAAGAAATGGAGTCCAAACTCTTACAAAAGAAATGGAGTCCAACCTCTTACAAAAGAAATGGAGTCCAACCTCTTACAAAAGAAATGGTCCAACCTCTTACAAAAGAAATGGAGTCCAAACTCTTACAAATGAAATGGAGTCCAAACTCCGTGACCCAATTCTCCCTCGAGAAACGTATGATTGTCTTCAAGCTCCACAACCAACGTTTGAAAGGTCCTCACAACACTGACGTACGGTTAATGTCATTGGGGAAGGATGCGGTTACCGATGGATACAAGACAAAGCATCACTGGGCTGGTCACCTGCTTCAGAGAACTGATGACCGTTGGAGCACAGCGACAGCAGTCTGGAACTCACCAGACAGAAGACGACCATGGGGAAGACAACCTACCCACTGGTCTGACTCCCTCGAACTCAGAAACAACATCTACGATGCTACAGATGGGAAACTTATCACCCACTGGTCCACCATGGCACAAGACAGAAAACAATGGAAACGAAGTTGGGACCTGCAGCCGCGCAACCGCCTCTGAGGAATGGGTTGTCCAGTACACCACTAAATAATATTCATTCTTGTTACCTGCAGGTTATGGTGGTATGTCCTTGTCCATCGAAGGCCCAAGTAAGGCTGATATAGAATGCCATGACAATGAGGATGGAACCTGTCGTGTCACTTACAAACCCACAGAGCCTGGCAACTACATCATCAATATCAAATTTGCTGATCAGCATGTACCAGGTAAGTTCTGTTGTATGTTTGCACACTTACTTCATCCTATTTGATCAACAAGTCCCAGGTAGGTCTCTGCTTGTTTCCACACTTACATCATCCTATTTGATCAACAAGTCCCAGGTAGGTCTCTGCTTGTTTCCACACTTACATCATCCTATTTGATCAACAAGTCCCAGGTAGGTCTCTGCTTGTTTCCACACTTACATCATCCTATTTGATGGCAGTGGAGCATAAGGTTGTAAAATTAAACATAAGAACATGGAAGTGATAGTCAAAATGTATAAAGCATTAGTTAGACGTAGTTTTGAGTAATGTGTACAGGTTTGCAGTCCTTGTCATAGAGGGGCTATAAACATGCTGGAAAGGATACAAAAAGTGGCGAGGTAACTTGCCCGATGATGTAGAAACCAAATTATAATCCACCTGTGTTGGTTTAATACATTTATTAGTTTACAATTAATTTGTCACAGGAAATAGCAAACGTAGATTTATTAAATTGGTAGTCATTGAGTAACTACTGAACATGGTTCTATAGAATCATTGAACGTATTCGCTGGCTGTTGTGCCGACTTGAGGCTTACCTTGACATTATAATGACAGAAAGACTTGATTATGTGACAATTGTTAAATAAGACCTAACTAGGACTTTTTTTTTTTTTTTTTTGCGTTCGCCTTATTTCTCTATTCCCCAAGGCGGTGTGCGTTGCACTGTGGTTTTTATTTTGCGCCTGTCGGCCCAATGCATCCGACTTCAGCATGCATTTTATGAAAGGGTCTGCTTCCTCCTGCATTTTCTAAGGGTTTGCTTCCCCGGGGTAACGGCCGGTGCTGTGATGGGGATCGAACCCAGCACCTTTGGCTTGTGAGCCGTGTCACTTAACCACTAGGCCATGCCGTCCCCTAACTAGGACTTAAAAGTAAGGACTTTAAAATAACAGTTACTAACTAACAATATCGACCAAAGCCCACAACAGGAATTAACATTAATTTATTTTATTTACTGCGGCCGTGGACACAAATAAGCTCTTGTCTAGTCTCTTTTATACCATGTACATCATCTGCAATAGTCCTGTTCTTTCTTTCACAATAAAGAGCACATGTTCTACATGGGGGTGATAGATAAGTAATAAAGTTAATACATTATTATCTTATTACAGGAAGCCCGTACACAGTCAAGATCGGAGGGGAGCCCTCTGCCAAGATTACGGAGCGTATAACTCGCCACAAGGAAGCAGCTGATGTCACACATGTTGGCAGCCAGTGTGAGCTTAGTCTCAAAATTCCAGGTAAGTTCATGATTGTTAATTTACATTGAAATTCTAGGAATAATAGAGTACTAAATTTAACAGAAACATAATACAAGTATCTTCCTTAGTTGAGTGTGTAGCCTAACCGATATTGAGCTAACTTGCTAAGACTGGTATTACAGCGTGCCAAGGTTTGAAATCACAGACAGACGGAAAAATCCAGGAAGTGATTTGTTCCTGGTATGATCACTCTTCCAGTTGACCCATCTGTAAACGGGTACTTGAGTTGGGAAAGTTATAAACAGCAAGGAAGAGAACTGGCCACCTCACCTCACCTCACATAGACCACGGCTTAGTAAATGAAGAATTATCTTCTTCCCCGACGGCAGTTGTTGGCACGGGATTGACCTTTAACCTTCAAGGCCAGATAAATGCAACATTGTATGTAACTAAACAAAAACTCACAACCACTTGCAGATATCACTAAATGGCATTGGATCAAATATCCACGGGCTGTTCGATCAATAACCAACCAACACAATAACAGAATTATTCGATCAAGATGCAGAGCAGTGCATGAGCTGCTGCGGTCAGCGACCCAAAGCTGACTGCTAGTGTCAGGGCCAGCCACCAAGAGCTGCCAAAGACCCTCCACGTGGATAACAGGCTGCAAAAGAGCAGACTGGCTAAGGAGAAAAGAGGGAAGGCTAACCAGCAGGTACACAAAATTGTCTTGCGGAAGTCGAATGTGTCAGACCGAGAGGTGCAAATATCGCATTCAAGCTGTAATCTATAACACAGCTTATTCCATTCTCTCGACTACCTCCTACTACTTGTATGCCCTTTTCAGGGCTTGGTAGCCGGAGTTTGAGAATGAACGACAAAGAAAAAAACCAGAATTATTACACTTTGTTAAAAATAGAGTTGTCCAGACTGCTGGTAGAGAGCAGAACCTACCAAATGAGAACATTCACACTCCTGGCAGAGACAAAACACCATCTTCGCCTCAGGACAGAGCACAAGAGACACATGTACAAGCTTTGACTGTCTGCCTCATCTCTGTCCACATGTGGACTAAGCGAACGAACTGCTGAGCATATATTACATGACTTCTTGTTTGGCCAGTTAACGCTTTACAGTCCTATTTTGCATTTCAATCAACTAGAGTAGCACCACTAATAGTCTTATTTATCTAACAGGATAAACCAATAATTTCTTGTTCTTTAACCAAATTTGATTTATAAATAAAATGCTGTATCTTTAAATTTTAAATCTGAATTTTAGTTTAAATGACTTTTTTCAGTTAACCCTCTACAGTCCAACCTAATGTACAAGATGTTAGTCTTAATGTTTACGACAGGAACAGTAATTGTATGTGTTTCATGTTTAACATCAAAATAAAACTAAAATTATGATTTTTACATTTAAAGATACAGATTTTGTTTATAAATCAAATTTTGCTAAATAACAGAAATTATATGTGACATGTGACCAGATAAATCGGACTTTAGATAGTGCTGCTGTAGTTGACTGAAATGGACAATTTTGACTATAAAAGGTTAACCATGAAACACATAATTATTGTTCTTGTCTTGAACATTAGGACTAACATTTTGAAAATTAGGTTGGACTGCAAAGGGTTAAAGTAGATACATTTACATTGGTTCAATGATTCAACACTAAATAAAGCTGTAGTGAGCTACAGAGCATCAAACAATGATTGAGGTCTTTGTAAACAAAGATGCATTCACTAGAAGAAGGTATCTGGGCTCATGTCCTGATAATGTGTAAAACATGTACAAGTAATAGGGTCAAAGCTGTAGCAGTGACTCATAGCTGGCTGTTTGCATCAGGATCAGTGACACATAACTGACCAGGACCCTGTTTAGCCAACAAGTGGTAGACCTAGAAACAAGACTGCAACCATGCAGCATGACTAGAAGAGGAGGATCAAAGAGGGAAGGCAAACCCTGTCGTAAAAATACTGTGCTGAAATCGGATGTGTCGGGCCAAAAGGTGCAGATACCGCAGCCTATCTGTAAACTATGACGCACCATCACAAACATCCTTTTCAGGATGAGAGGTGAAGTAGTACTATAAATTACAGAAAACAAGTACACATTGGCGTCTATGTTTGTGTACACAACCAAAACAGTTAGTAATCTGTCAATCACATTCTTCTTTCCTAGGCACCACACCCTTAGATATGACAGCATCAGTCAAGAGTCCCTCAGGTGTGAATGACATCTGTGATGTGGTCAGCCTGGGTGATTCACACTTCAGCATTAAATTTGTGCCCAAGGAGATGGGAGTTCACACTGTCAGTGTAAAACACAAGGATATGCATATTCCTGGTGAGTGGTGAATACTATGAGTCTGTTGGGTGGCGGTGATAGTTGTGATTTTGGATTTCAGAGTAGGGGTCAAATTATGAATTTTAAAAAAAAAAATAATGGTGATTTTGATTGCGCTGTTATTACTAACTCTTTCCCGTCTATGCTAATTTTGCTGAAATGTATCTTGCAGTCCTCGGAAAGTACCATAACTCCTAATGTTCAATAGCTTTTGTTTTCAAAATAAAATCTGTTAATATTAAACAAAGTGTACCAAATTACGATCTAAAGATCTCAGGACACATAATTAAACTAGCTATTGCATGAAGTTAGTTATCGGTCAACTTGTACCCTGATTGGAATCATTACAAACTTAAGTAATCTCTCTTCGGCCAGATCCATCATGTCGACGTCAACCCATATCGCTGGATAATCATCTTTACATCGTCAACCCACTTCTCTTTCTGCCACCCTCTTGTTCAGTAGCTGGACCAATGGACATTGTAAACTCCCAGCAGTAGCTGATCGGGGGGCAATCTCATGAGATGACCATACCAGCATGACGTATTCATAATAAAAATAAATATTAGCACGATGCGATAAAAGGAATTAATATGGAAGGAGAAATATCGTCACAATTTTTTGTTTGTTTATTGTTCGTCCATTACGAGTGATGGGGACCTTTTCTTTTTTCACCTAGCCAGTCCTTCCAGTCGAGTATTTTGTAGTTCTGGGTTGTGGATGTGTGCAGAGATGGCTGATGAGCACGATTTTGGATCTACATACTCACAAGCAGTGAAACTATGGAAAGTTCGCTTGGTGAGACGGTGATCATGATTGTCAGCAAATCCATGTATCTCATCCGTCTTATTGTTCAGCCAGGAGTTCCGCAACTGACGAAGCTTTTTGACTGTAGTTTAGCTTGTCAGCGGACTTACGCTCTCCGCTTTGCCGCCATCACAGGACTCGACTATGTTAGTACTGAATAAATGAAAAGCGAATGACTTGCGCGATGAATTTGATTTAATTTTTTGTCAACCTCACTCACTTGCCCGAGTCCAACTTTAACCAGTAGCAAGACAAATCAGGACGACTGGATATGGACTCGGGTGCAATGGATAACCACGGCTGCTCAAGTGTTTTGCTGTCCACACCGCTCAGCACATTTGATGTCGTCGTAGCCTGATGACAAATTTCCTGCTTAGCTGGCTGGGCTTGAGCAGGGCAGATCTAAAAAAGCTTTCCCTGTTCTTGGCTTCCTATTTTGTTTATATACACGTCATAGGTATTGTGGAGCCGCGTAGCGCAGTGGTTACCGCGCTGGCTTCGCATCTGGGTGGTCCTGGGTTCGTTCCCCAGTTGAGGCGGTAGTGTTTTTTTCAGACCGCAATGGCTCCCGGGTTGACCCAGCCTTAAATGGGTACCGGTTCAGTCCGGGAAGTAAAAGCAGCGAGGGAGAGGAGATGGCTACTGCCCTCATATAGCCGAGCCTTTGAAATGTGAGATCGCTAACACCTCACACCCCTACGGCAGTAATGCTATGGGATACTTTACTTTACTTTACATAGGTATTTCTGTGTCATCCCTGTATATCAGTGTCACAGCTTCTTTCTTCTGTATCCCAGTCAAAGTCTAAATCTATCTTGTCTTGAATATCCATGTTGTACATCCAGATGCATTGGTCTGATCAAATTATAAATAATTTCTCGGGTTTTGAAATCAAAATTTCATTTCTTGAAATGCACATCTTTAACACAATTATCACTCATGTAGAAACCATTATAACAAAATATTAAATGAAAATTACACAAATGCTGGAAATTCGGTTATTGTTAAGATGATTTTAAAACATGGATGATTGCAGCTAAGCAACAAGACATGACACTGGTGTTTACTGATAAAGCTGTTAACTCATGTATTGTGCGCCACTGATTCATACTGAAACTAATAAAGAGTTAATGTTTGAATTGGTGATGAGATATGGACTTGAAAACCATTTATTATTGTAGTTAAATTACTCCTTATTGCTCAACACAATTACCACCAACATTGATACACTTATTGTTTGCTTTATCATCACCAAAACCTGCAGCATAAAAATCTTTGGTCTGCTGTCTCAGTCACATTTGCATTTCACATTCTTCTTCTTCTTCTTCTGCGTACACAGTCAGACAGTAACCATTATTTTCTCGAAAAAAGCGGCGGTCATCCTGAGACTCTCGCCACTACCATAGAGCTTGTTTTGCAGTTCCACTGGCAATGGCCACATCTGCTCTCTCTGATCCTCGTATGTCGGGCAGTTCTGCAGCAGATGTTCAGTGGTCATTTTACCAGTACCGCACGGGCATTTGTCGGTACACCCTATCTTCAATTTGTTGAAGAGGTGGTACCTCAGTCTGTTGTGGCCAGTGCGAAGTCTGAAGACAACGACCTGCTCTCTTCGGTTCAACTGGTAATAGGCATCGTTTTTGGTGTAACCAGTATGTTCGGTTTCCCATTTGGACATGTACCTGGCTTTGATAAGCCGTTTTGACTCTTCGTACGTCATACTGGTATCTATTTGTGGTAGCCTTGCACCTTCTTTTGCCAGTCTGTCTGCCTCCTCGTTGCCTTGGATGTTGCAGTGTGACGGAACCCACTGTACCACTACCCTTTTTGGTGCGGACTGTTGGCACAGTTTGCAGAGTGCTGCTCTTAAGTCATTAAGCTCAGTGTTTTTCTGGCTTTTTAGCGCTGTGACTACTTCGAGAGCATCTGTCAGCAGGACTATATGGCTCTCATTTTCACTGTGTGTTACCATTTCTTCCACTGCCGCCCTCAGTGCCTCTGCCTCTGCTCTGAAATTGCTCGTGTACTTACCAGTAGCGAATGACAGTGTTATTTTTCTGCCATTTGGTAGGTTCAGGAATGCTCCTGCCCCTCCGTTCTGTGTAGTGTTTGTTACAGAACCGTCGGTGTATGCATGGGTCCAGTCCATGCTTGGGTAGCTTTTCGTTATGAAGCTTAGGGTAGTGTCTCTCCTTTCTTTTTCGGTCTGGCAGTTTTTGTTTGCAATACCTGGTATATTTTCTACCACCTCTGGAAATATATCCTGCCTCCAAGTAGGTTTTCGTACAGTAGTGATGGGTTTTGGTGTTGTTAGTGCGTTTATGGGATCTTCGTGCATCTTTGCTTTGGCTATTTCTGCAAAGTTTCTCCGATTTAGTTTCCCAGTTCCCAAATTGTTTAGCCTCTGGTACATTGGATGGTCCGTCAGTCTTCGGAGTTTCTCTGACTGCAGCTGGGCTCTGCAGTCTCTTCTGTCGGTCATGGATTGCAGTTTTGTAATCTTTTCAAGTTCTACAATTGGCGTTGACTTCATGCCACCTGTTATGATTCTCATGGCTTGGTTTTGAAGTTTGTTAACTTTATCGAAGTTCGCCTTCGCTGCTGTTGTCCATGCCGCGATGCCATACTCGAGAACTGGTCTCACTCTTCCAGTGTACAGTTTCTTTAGTATGCCTTCGTCTGCTCCCCAGCTTGTGCCAGCAAGTTTCCTCATGATCGCCATTCTTTCTCTGGCTTTCATTCGGTTTCTCTCAATCTGACTTTTCCATGTCATGCGCCGATCAAATGTGACTCCCAGATAGGTTGGGTTGTTGTTTGGCTGCAGGATTTTGCCATTTAGGCTTAATTTGGTACTTTGGGGTTTTAATGAGAGCGAGAATATTGTGCACGTGGTTTTCTCCTCGTTTATTTTGACCAGCCATGAGTTCGCCCACTCTTCCAGCGATGTTAGGGCCGTTTGCATCCAATTTCTTGCTATGGTGAGATTCTTTTCAGAGGTCCACATAGCCAGATCGTCTGCAAACATTGAGCTATGGACTCTTCTTGGTATATTCTCTGTAATATCGTTTATATATACCAGGAAGAGTGTGGGTGACAGTACTCCCCCTTGGGGTACTCCCTGCTCGAGTGTCACCTTTTTGCTCATCTGCCCTTGTACTTGGACTCTGGCCGTTCTTTGTTTGAGGTAGTGGTTGATCCACTTGTACATCTTCCCACAAACATCACTTCTTCTTAGCTTGACTCTAAGTCCATCCTTCCAGACTTTGTCAAATGCCTTTTCCAGATCCACCCAAACAGCTACTGTGTGTTTCTGTGCCTGGTAGGCATCTTCTATCTCCTGGGCTATGAGGATGACCTGGTCCTCAGTGGATCTGTGCTGTCTAAAGCCGGCTTGCTGTGGAATTAGTATTCGTTTTTCTTCCAGATGCCACATCAGTCTGGTGTTTATCATCCGTTCCATCAGCTTGCCGACACAGCTCAGTAGGCTTATGGGCCTGTATCCATTCGGATCTGTTTTGTCCTTTCCTGTTTTTGGTACTGGTACCAGTATTGCATCTTTCCATGCCTGGGGTACAATACCCCTTTTCCAGCTTTGGTTCAGGACTGATAGTAGTTTTTTCTTCGCTGTTTGGCCCAGCCCCATCAGCATTTCGTTTGTTATCCCGTCTTTTCCGGGAGATTTCCTTCTCTTTAGTGTTCTCATAGCCTCTTCCATTTCGCGCATTGTTAGTTTGGCCATCATGTGCTCTTCAGGAGCCGTATTTATGTTTTCGTGCCCCTTTAGCTCTTCGCTAATGTCTGTATGCTTATCTGCAGGGACCTCGATGTGGTTTGCTCTGGCATAGTGATCGACAAAGGCGTTTGCGGCTTTCTTACCTGTGATCAAGTTCTCGCCTTGCTTGATAGTAATTTGTTTATTTGACGGGGTTTCGTCGTTCATGGCTCTGACTAGCTTCCATAGCTTGTTCCCTTCTTTGTCCAGGTTTAAACTTTCCGTTTTATTTTTCCAACTTTCTCTTGCTGTTTGCTTGAGAGTGTGTTTGTACTTCGCCGCGGCGGCTTTGAGGGCGATGTTTGCCTCCACGGATTTTTCTCGTTCTGCCATGTTCCTAGCATTTGTTACTGCATCTTCCACTTTCTGTAACTCATCATTCCAGTAGGGCTTATAGTTTTTCCTAGCTCCTCTTGGGATGGTTTCAGTGGCGGCTTGCATTATTGCCTTGCTTAGGCTCTCTACCATGGGCTTCATTTTGGTGTTTCGTGTGTTGATGGTTTCACACAGCCCATCTGTCAGGATTGCAAATCTGTCCCAGTCGGCTCGTTTGTAATTCCAACGTGGGAGCGGTTTTGTTTCCTGTGGGCCTACTTCCATGTCAATGGTTAGCCTGATCGGCCTGTGGTCGCTACCTGCCAGTTGGTTTAGCACCTGGCGGTCTATTTTATAGTGTATGTCCTGTGTGGAGAAGGCCAAATCTGGAGTCGAGGTGGTATGCCATGTTCTTGAATAGAAGCTAGGGCTATCCTCCGGCCTATTGATTAGGGAGAGATTTGCATCTATCTCCCAATCTTCCACTTCGTCACCTCTGCTGTCTGTGTCAGAGTATCCCCATCTCTCCGAGTGGCTGTTGAAATCTCCAACCACTATGCAGTTGGAGTCTCTGACCTCCATACTCGAGAGCGATAGGTCTCTGTTTGGTGGTCCGTACAGATTGAAAATGCGGAGCTTCGTCTCTTGAGCCATTATGTCAACTCCTACAATTTCTGCTTGTCCGGTGTGATTGACAGGTACCGCGCTACTCGGTATGCTGTTTCTGGTCAGTATCAGGACCCCTCCTTTGTGGCCTTCTCTATCTAGACGGAAAGTCTGGTATCCTCTGATTGAGAATTTATGGTTATTGTTGAGGTGCGTTTCCTGGATACATGCCACGTCAATCTTACCTTCATGCAGGTGATGTGTTAGGGAAAGTTTTTTGTTAATGACTCCCTCCGCATTCCACTGTAATATTCTGAGGGTCTTGAGGTTTTGGCCAATAGTCGTTTCCCCATAGCCATGTGCCTTGACTCCACGACACATGGGTGGGTGACCACCAGTAGTCAAGGGTGGGCCCCTTCGAGGCGTGGGGCCCAGCGCTATCGCTGCCTGGCGGGTCTCCTCAGGATGAGCGCCATACGTTTTTCGAATAGGTTGTGCTGCCATCATACTGTGATTTACGTTGCACTGTTTTGTTAGGCTTGCGGCCCCGTGCATCCGATTTCAACAGGCGTTTCTGTAGGGATGCCCTCCTTAGCCTTTGGCTGTCCCCAGCCTATCTGCAAGGCAGCAGTTGTTTACGATCAGAGTTTTCTCTCCTATGGAAGTTGTCTTACCAGACTATCGAGTCTTCACTACTCGTGTCTATAGGGTGCAATGATGGTATGTGATATATGAGATGGACTGGTTTACCCGGAAGAGAGGCAGTCCAGTGTGTCTGTATCCCAGGATCGTCACGTCCTGCCAGAAACGTAGCATTTGCATGTGAGTGGGGTATCTCTTTTTCCCTTTATTTTCTTGGCTTCTATGCAGGGATGGTACGCCTAGCATTCCCCGCCACCTGGGGTGTTGACACAGTGGGGCAGGTGTGCAATGTCCGCTGGTCTGCATCTCTTCTGCGTCCAGCATGATAGTTATGGCTGATAACGTACAGAGGTAGATATCGTAACCGGAGTGCATTTAGCCAGAGGACAAGCCTGGTAATGTCACAGAGATGTTGATCGCCTGGTGCGCGGACAACTCTCATGGTCAGTGGTTGAGTCTTGACAGTTCACAGTGTGGTGGCTGCTCTACTGTTTTCGACACCCCGACCAGGTTCTAAGTCTTTGGTTGGTGTTTTTCGCACCCCATCGCCGTATAGGGTGAGTATCAAGCAGTTTTCCGCCCGCTTTGATTTGCGGGCGGCAAGGACCTCTTACTGTGGCTCTACCTGATAGGGCTGGGGCGCAAGCCCCAGGTCCCGAGCATGTAGGAGCCTCCCATTGCAGTGGTGCTGAGATTTTGGGCGGGATTGCGGCTTTCAAGGGTTCGGCCGTAATCCCCCACATGGTAGCCTCGCGCCCTTGGCTTATCAGCCTGGTACGTGAACCAAAGTGTCTGCGGCTCCTCTCGATTTGAGCTGGTTTTCCGTAGCAACGCCCTGTCATTTGTAGGGTAAAACTGACCTGTCTTCAGATCTATTTCCAGCACCCGTTCACTATTTTGTCAGACGAATTTATTGAGGGCTTTTGTTTGTCAATGACCAGGTATTTGAAATCTGCGTAGTTAAACACGATTTCCGTAGCGTTCTTTCATTTGAGCTGACTTGTCGTCCGTGAGTCTAATACCAGCGTACGTTCATTATTAGACCCAAACGGCAGTGCTCTCAATTTGTCAGTTGTTCTACAGTATTGGCGTGTTCAGTCAAATTAAGCCGCAGGTTCCACACCTGGTGGTGCCCTTCCGTCAATTCCCTTAGCGAGATAATCAAGTTTCTTAACACTTAGTATACGCAGCCAAAAACCACGATTTTACACGCCTATTTTTCTACAAAAATGTTTACACCTAACTGCTGTGACAAAATTATTCATATATCTGTTATCTTTTATTGTGTGATCATGTTTTATATATCAAAATGTTCAGGAATGATTGGTCTTTTTAGAAACAGTGCAAAAAGATGTCTGTACAGTGAAGTTGCATGCAAAAAATTATGTAATGTGTAAACAAAAATTAAAAACAATAAATAATTTGTCAACATTTTTTCACTTACCATTTCATTCAAATGAATCCTTCACAATGTTGACACACAAAAATTCTTTCTTTTGATAATATATCCATATTTACCCAATATTGGGAAGTTTCATCACTCTTGGATCAGAAATAACATTATTATGACCATTCAGCAGTGTTTGGTAAATTGAAAAATAAAATGGCACAAATTCTCTAAGAAAAAAAAAATTATCTATGTACAGCTGATTTTAATTTACATTTATTTCAAATGATGCTGTTCAAAACAGTGATTTGGATGAAGAAATGGCTGGTCTGGGCATCCTTGACAAAAAAATGTTGTCCTAACTCTAGCATTTGGAGTACTGCAAACAATACATTGACGACACAGTGTAGACTTTTTGATAATGTGTCTTTTTCCACTGTGTCTGTTTGCATGGCTGCTGATGTAAGGTTCCACCTGCAAGCTGGGCGTCTCTGTAGCTGCAAAAAGGCGAAGCTCAGAAACTAATTGCTTTTTAAATTGTAGATAGGGCTGCTTTTTTGTGTTTGCAGGCCTCGTCAGGGCATGCAAAATAAATGAATTCAGCTGAGCTACTTCAAAAATCCAAAAGAAAATTTTCTTCCACCATTTCCTTGTTCTTCTAGTGAAGGTACCATATGTTGCGACACACTGATCAACCTTATCACACCCATTCATGCAGTAGTTGTAGTCATCAATCATTGATGGTTTATCCTTCACTACACCAGAACGACTTGTTAAACGTTTGGTGGTCACCGAGGCTTCACTAGAGACAAGCAAGCATTGTTTTTTAGCCTTCTTGTCTCTGAACATCACGCAGAGGAATGTTCTTTCTATATGGAGAAACCATTTCATTTGTAAAAAGGACAATTTTGTTGTCTTGAAAGCTTGTGGAAAATCTCTGCGGTTTATGTTGACCGTACCAGTGTAGTAATGGCCATTACTGGTAAGGTACTGCAGCAGCGGATAGCTGGTGTAGTAACGGTCAGCATAAATGTGATGGCCTTTCCCACAAGGTTCTAAAAGCTTGTCAAATATTTTGACGGCTTGTTGACTGCTTGGATCTAGGTCTGGATTGTAAGATGTATTGCTGCCAAAATATATCAATATGTTGACAACATAAGCAGTGTTGCTGTCGCAGAGGCCAAAGGTTTTGACGTGGTATTTTTTTGGCTTTGATGCATTGAACATCTTATGGGCCCACCTTCCCTTCCATCCAATGACCATTTCATCCACAGAAAGTTCCTTGAATGGGTAATAGGATTTTTGAAATTGAAGTAGCAAGCTCTGCACAAATGGCTCAATTTTGGCTTTACCCTGCGAATCAGGATTGCTTACATGAAACATTGTATGGTACAAAGCTTGGAACCTGTCGCTCGTGAATACCTTCCTGAACCAAGGTGTTTCTGTAGTCTCATCATGTGCCCAGTAGTCACTAATTTTAGGCTTCTTTAAATAGCCGATAACAGTAATGACAACAAAGAATTTATGTAGCTCAGGCACAGTCACTGGTGACCATGTTAGAAAAACTGACCGTACTGCAGTTGTTTCTTTCATTGCCAGGCACCGTTGGGCCGCATAATCATTTACTGACCTGACAAGGTCTTCCATAATGGCATCAGTAAATAAAGCTTTAAAGCAAAAAAAGGGTGATGCATTCTCTGGAATAATGTCAGGATTGACACCAGGGATTCTTGGCTGAGGTGGAATAAACCGAAAGGTATTGTCTGTGCTGCCCTCAAATACCTCCCTCCATTGCCCTTCATCACTAACCTGAGCGTCTGCCCTAGTAGTTGCCATTGGGACAGGAGACACTGTAGATGGATCTACTGTACTGCTGGTACTAGTACTAGGCCTAGGACCAGGATTCCTATCAAGTACAGATCTTGACCTTGCTCCTCGTCCTCTCTTAGGCATAGGACCTTTACCCTTTCCTCTACTATGGATGAGAGACTCCTCCTCTTGCTCACTCGAACTATCCCTGGTGGCACTGTACAATGATGTATTTCTAACATCCCCTTCTTCTTCTGAATGAGAACTTTCACTGTCAGTGTCAGAAGTCATGTCATCTGTATCTTCTTCAGCCCAGATTTGAATCATCTTAGTGGCCTGAACAGCAGAAAATCGTGCGCCACGAGAATTGGTAGAGGAAGCCATTTCTTCAAATGAAAAAAAAAGTTGAAAAAAATCGCTACTTTCGTTAGATTATTGAACAAAATGTGCCAAATTAATTCTCAAAAGCTTACCAAACCACGCCGTAAGATGCTTAAAAGGACAGGAACAGGAAATGACGTTGCAGTAGTTTAAAATGTTGGATAGGAAATAAAAATATTTAAAACTTGGCGTTGGTACATTTCGAGCGACAACGCCCATTTCATGGAAACAAAATATCACTGACGCACTTTCCGATAACAATTTATTATGAATATTTCCTTCCGAATTAGAACTGTCCATGCTAAATATTTCTTTATCTACATGTCTGTCTATTTCAAGTCATGGTTGAATTATCTGTGAGACACGTACTGCCGAAAATCGTGTCCCACGAGAATGGGGAGGGAGGACGCCATTTCTTCAAGTAAAAAAAGTAGACAAAATAACTTTGTTTACATTTTTATTTTTTAATTTAGTAGTACATAATTGATAATAATGTTAACTCACGCTCTAGAAATGGAATCTGAAATGGCATTGTTGTGGGTTTATACTTGCTGGATTTGGATTAAACCCATATTAAATACATTTAATACGTTGCAAAGAGTGCGAGCCACGCTATTTGGCTTAATGTAATTCCGTGGCTGCCTAATCGACACGTCATTTGGCGGGTCGGAATTTAAGGGTTAAAGGGTAGCCCCAAAGATTTTCGAGGGTCTAATTCCAGCACATGTTCTCTATTAGACCCCACTAAGGTGTACTTTTTGATAGTCATTCTGCAGTATTGGCGTGGTAAGTTAACTTAGGTCTCAGGCTCCACTCCTGATAGTTCTCTTCCGTCAATTCCTTTATCAAACACTGGATGCAGACAAAACCGAGCCACAGGGGACATAACCCCAGATTTCTGGGGGTCTAAGTCCAGCACCAGTTCCATATTAGACTCCAGAAGAGTGGTCTCGGCATGTCAATCATTTCAGTGTTGGCCGTGTTGAGTCAAATTAAGCCGCAGGCTCCACTCCTGGTGGTGCCCTTCCGTCAATTCCTTTAAGTTTCAGCTTTGCAACCATACTTCCCCCGGAACCCAAACACTTTGGTTTCCCGGAAGCTGCCCGCAGAGTCATCGAAGCAACTCCTGCGGATCGCTAGTCGGCATCGTTTATGGTCAGAACTACGACGGTATCTGATCGTCTTCGCGCCTCTGACTTTCGTTCTTGATTAATGAAAACATTCTTGACAAATGCTTTCGCAGTAGCTCGTCTTGCGGCGATCCAAGAATTTCACCTCTAACGCCGCAATACGAATGCCCCCGTTTGTCCCTGTTAATCATTACCTCCAGTTCCGAAAACCAACAAAATAGAACCGAGGTCCTATTCCATTATTCCATGCACCATTATTCAGGCAGCCGAGGCCTGCTTTGAACACTCTAATTTTTTCAAAGTAAACGCGCCGGCCACCCAGGACGCTCAGCGAAGAGCACCCGTGGGAGAGAGCCGGCAGACGGTAGGGCAGGAGACAACGGGCAGTGAACCGGCGCGAGCCGGACCGCCCGCCTGAGATCCAACTACGAGCTTTTTAACTGCAACAACTTTAATATACGCTATTGGAGCTGGAATTACCGCGGCTGCTGGCACCAGACTTGCCCTCCAATAGATCCTCGTTAAAGGGTTTAAAGTGTACTCATTCCAATTACGGGGCCTCGAAAGAGTCCCGTATTGTTATTTTTCGTCACTACCTCCCCGTGCCGGGAGTGGGTAAGTTGCGCGCCTGCTGCCTTCCTTGGATGTGGTAGCCGTTTCTCATGCTCCCTCTCCGCATTTCACATTCAACCTCTTTGTCATTCACGAAACATCTCCAGCCAAGGTGGAATCATTCATTATGATGTTTGATAAACCATGTGAACACCCTGTTGGAGTTGCTACATTGTCTGTCGTTACTCGCCTGTCAGCTCATATCATCTCCTTCGCCTGCGGCACATATGCTTTTGTTGCAACCTGAATAGGACAACTAGGTCAGACTTCAGCAGCAATTTGTGACTGTCCTGAGACAATTTATCGACCCAGTTAGGCATCGGGAATTCAACAAACACTTCTCACCATAAACAGGCATTTCCTTGCAAATACCTTCCTCTCCCCCCCCCCCCCACCCTTATAGAATCCACACCACAGTTCTTTGATTGTACACTCTATGAGCTAGTATGCCATTTTCTATCTTGAGTCGCGCACGTGCATGTGACACTTAACATCTGCTGCTACCTACAGTAATCACAAAACTTCTTCTTCTTCTGCTTTCGTTCTCAATCTCCAGCTACCAAACCCTGAAAGGGCTTAAGCAGCAGAATGTAGTCCAGAGAACGGAATGCGTTGTGTCGTAGTTTACATCTTCACTGCGATATTTGCACTTTTCGGTCCAACACATCCGACTTCAGCAAGCATTTTTTGAGTACCGGGTTAGCATTCCCTCTTCGATCCCTTCTCCTTAGGCAGTCTGCCTTGCTGCAACCTGTTATCCAGGATCACCACATGGAGGTGTAGAAGGGTCTTGGCAGCTCTGGTTCGCTGGCCCTGACGCTAGCAGTCAGCTATGAGTCGCTGACCACTGCAGCTCATGCGCTGCTCAGCATCTTGATCCCAATCACACAACTGAATATGGCTGACACCTAATGAATCCATTAGAAACTACCAACTACATTTTTGCAGCTATCCCATATAATTTTGTGAGCCTACTTACTGACTAATCCTTGTTTCTATATATATATAAAGTATAAACTTAAATTGCTTTACTGTATTTGTTCCACAGGCAGTCCATTTGAATTTACTGTTGGTCCTATCGCTGGAGGGGGTGCCCACAAAGTTCATGCCTCTGGGCCTGGCCTGGAGAGAGGAGAAGTAGATGTTGCAAGTGAGTGTACATATGTTGACTGTCTGAGTAAAGTAAAGTATAGGCTGGGTGTGTTAGAAATCTACAAAAGTATACACAGGTATTGTAAAGTTACTGCACCAGGACAGACAACAATGAGACCCATGTTATGGCCACAAGGTCTTCATTAGGGATCAAGAGCAACAACAAAAAAACATCTAACAAACCAGAAAATAAACCAAGACAATGATAGCAATACAGTACATAAGGTGGCAGCCATATTGACCAGAAAGTGAAAGAGACTGTATGCCAATTAGGACAGGGATAGGTCAAGCAAGAAATGATAATATAAACCAATGAGAATAAGGAAGATTGTCAAACTGTATAAAGCTTTGGTTAGACCTAGATTGGAGTAATGTGTACAGAGGTGTGGAATCCCATTTTTGACACAGCACCCCAGAGTATTGAAACTCAAGGTCACATTGCGGAGGGCACCAACGAATTCTGGGCCTCCGGTGGCATGACTACATCCGCAACGTGGTCTCTGCTAAAACAGGCCTCCACCCAATCTCAGAAATACTTGACAGGCGACGAGCATCTTTGTTCGGCCATGTTGTATGGCTGAACCAGGAAACCTTTGCCCACAAGATACTACACAAACTGTTCCTCAGCGCCAAAAGTCTTTCCCCGACTGGCTGTAGGTGGGTGCAGAAGAGGCCCTGCCCGAACAACATGGCTCCAGCAAGTAGCATCCACCTCCTCTGCCCTGGAACCACGCCACAACTGTGGATCATGGATGTGGCTATCGACTCAACAGGCCTCAGACGCCTAAGCAAACATTATTATTAACCCTTTCCAGTAACGGCAAATTTATTATTTTGTGTTTTTCAGTCCGAGCCAAGTGCTGGAATTCTGAACATCAAAGTTTTATTCAAAATGAAATAAATTAATGTGTGATCATTGGTCTGATCAAATAATAAATCATTTCTCTTGTCTCGAAGTCCAACTTCCGAAGCGATAAATCTGTCTACTTTCAAACATAACTTGCAAAAATATCCACCTATCAGAAATACATGCATACATCATGGGCGCAACCATCTTGTAGAGCCGTTTAAAAAACATAATTCCACAAACTAAACCACGAAACACACACTGTTTTAGAGGTCAGTTTTTTGTCATGGCTATTTTTAGGTTTTTGGGAGCCAGGTTTGGCGCCTACATGCTGTAAAGAGTTAATTTCAGAGCACGACAAATCCAGGTCGTCAAACATGGCAGGATCAGTATTGTATTTCTCGCACAATTTCCCTCATCATTCTGTTTTTTTTGTTTTTAACAATCTTGAGTTATCGGACGAATCTGGGCTGTAGTTAGTGCCTGGTACGAGCACAACTCCAGTCAATCCAACTGTAAATGGGCACCTGACATATGTGTTGGGGAAGGTAAAAAAAAACAGCAAAGAAGGGAACTGGCCACTCCACTTCACATAGGCTGCGGCTCAGTACATGAAGAATTATCTTTATCCCCGACGGCTTTTGTTGCCATGGGGCTGACCGTTACCTTTTACATCCTAAATGAATTTGACAACCTATTTTCATATATCCGTATCTTCCCTCAACAGATGAGTTCAACATCTACACAAGAGAAGCAGGAGCTGGGGGCTTGTCTATTGCTCTGGAAGGTCCTTCCAAGGCTGATATTGACTTCAAGGATAAGAAAGATGGGTCATGCCAGGTTTCATACACTGTGACTGAGCCTGGTAAGTTCAGAATTTGATGTTGCAGCGGCTCATGTGTTATGGAGAATAATAACACTGTAAACTGCTATGGGAAATCTTCAAGCTGGGGATGACAGAACAGGCTCACAGACACCCATCCCTCTGTGCTGGCTTCTTGAATTCTGCAGACAAAACCTCAATTGAACTGACTTCCTCCTCTACCATGTTTCAACACTTTTTCCTTGGATTCTCTTCTGTGTGCGTTTCAGTACAGCGCATGTCTGGTTATGCCATCTGGCTTCTTCTTGAGAGTCTGTCCTATCCTTCCCTACTTTCACTCTCTCCCCACTTTCCCAGTGTTTTGATTGCCGTTGTTCTTTCCCACAGATCTATATTTCCCACTACCTCTGGCCATCAAACACAAAGTATGCGACGGAGATACTTGTTAGCGAAAATTTGAAATGTGAACATGATACCCTTACCCCCATACATCTCGTAAAAGGTGACTAAGGAATGATCATGTAGAACAAATTCCTATAAAACCCACAACAGCAAGAACACACACACTTTGGCCCAAGCTTCCTGTAAGGAGCCATCTACAAAGATGGCCTTCTACTTCATAGAGAGTGACATGGAGAAACAGAACCTGTTTCAGGTGCCAGAGTGTGTAGGCCTAAAACTTTCAGGCGCCCTAGTATTAAGGCCTAATCTTTCATTATCCTAATATAGAGGCCTCACACTTTCAAGTATCAGAACATGGAGTCATAAAACTTTTAGGGCACTGATATAGAGGCCTAAAGCTGTCAGTGCTATAGTATATAGCCTCAAACTTCTTTGGCCCTGGTATAGAGGCCTTACACTTTCAGGTGCCAGAATATGAAGGCCATAATCTTTCAAGACCATAGTAGAGAGGTCACAAGAGAGCAGAGCAGAAATGTGTACAACCAGCGAGCTGCAGGAACTATTTTCACTAAGACAGAAAATTGGATGGTTTGGCCATTTTCTGAAAATGCAGAAACGTCTGCAAGAGAACCTAGCTACAGCGGACGAGGAAGACCACAAAGCAGATGGATGATCCTACAACAGAGGCTTATAACACTTGGCACCTTCAGCTTCAAAAATGCTTAGTGGGTGGAAAGAATTACAGTAAAGTAAGACTGGAGCACGCCAGTGACTTTGTTATCCCTCTTAGAACATGCTACTAACTTGCCCTACTTATGCGATCAACGTGCTCACCCATTGAATTTTTGCATGTTTAGGTGAATATTTTGTCTCCATCAAATTCAATGACGAACACATCCCAGACTCCCCTATCCGTGTCAACATCAGTCCTTCCATCGGAGATGCCAGGAAGCTCTCAGTGCAGTCTCTGCAAGACAGAGGATTACAGGTGAGTACATTCCAAGTGTTCTTCTTCGTACGCTGGTTACAGAAATATACATTGCA
The DNA here is from genome assembly GCA_036924085.1 of Ariolimax columbianus. Classification (NCBI taxonomy): domain Eukaryota; kingdom Metazoa; phylum Mollusca; class Gastropoda; order Stylommatophora; family Arionidae; genus Ariolimax; species Ariolimax columbianus. Next base: position 19,604,165 of record JAVGWX010000022.1, read on the forward strand.
CTGTGTTACTTTGTTAAGCCTGTGGCCCAGTACATCCGATTTCAACAGGTGTTTCTGAAAGGATGCCCTCCTTAGCCTTTAGCTGTCCCCAGCCTATCTGCAAGGCAGCAGTTGTTTTTGGTCAGAGTTGTCTCTCTTAGGGAAGTTGTCTTGCAGGACTATCGAGTCTTCCCCACTCGTGTCTATAGGGTGTGGCAATGATATGATATGATAAAATGGACTGTATGTACTAGTTTTTCAAGTATCTCGGAAGAGGGGCAGTCCAGTGGGTCTGTGTCCCAGGATCGTCACGTCCTGCCAGAAACGTAGCATATGCATGTGAGTGAGGTATCTCCTTGCTCTTTTTATTTTCTCGGCTATCTGCAGTGATGGTACGCCTAGCATTCCCCGCCACCTGGGAGGTTGTCACAATAGGGCAGAGGTGCAATGTCCGCTGGCCTGCATCTCTTCTGCGTCCATTGGGATGACTGATAGCAGACAGAGGTAAAGAGCGAGGCAGGAGTGCATTTAACCAGGGGACAAGCCTGGCCATGGCACTAAGATGTTGTTCGCCTGGTGTGCGGACATATCTCATGATCAAGGGCTGAGTCTCAACAGTTCGCAGTAAGGTGGCTGCTCTACTGCTTACGACACCCCGACCGAGAACTAAGTCTTCTACTAGTGGTTTCACACCTCAATGCCGTATGGGGTGAATATCGAGCAGCCTCCCGCTCGCTTTGATCGGCGGACGGCAGAGACCTCTTTCTGCGACTCGATCGGGTCGGGCTGAGACGCGAGCCCCAGGTCCCAACCATATCGTAGCCTCCCATTGCAGTGGTGCTGAGATTTAGGACGGGATTCCGGCTTAGAGGTGTTCGGCTGTAATCCCTCAGATGGTAGCCTCGCACCATTTGCTTATCAGCCAAGCACGTGGACCAAATGTCCGAGACCTGCGATTCCTCTCGAATTAAGCAGGATTACCGTAGCAACGCTCTTTCATTAATAGGGTAAAACATGACCTGTCTTCCGTGGGTCTAATTCCAGCATACGTTCCCTATTAGACCCAGCGAAAATGCTCCTGGCCTGTCAGTCATTACAGTATTCCACATGTGTATATTGGGGTCCCTTACTTGGGAAGAAAAGCTCTACTCTACATTCAAACATGTTGTAATAGACAACTAAAGAAAATTGTACATGTAGCTGGCAACCTCATAATGCAAAATAAATTGCTACAGGTAACCCCCCACTGCAAGAACACACAAAATGGTTTGGAGCAGACTTCCTGAAAGTAGCCATCTATAGTGGTGGTCTTATAGATATTAGGAAATAGTTATTTAGTAGAGTGGTGAATTCTTGGAATGCATTGCCGCAGGATGTAGATGCATTCAAAAATAGATTGGATGCTCACAGTATTTTCAGTACCCGTGGAGTATTCATAAAATATTCTCTACGTACATATTGTAGAGAAAACAAAAGCTGATGACTAATAACACGGAAGAGTACGTCTGTGATAAAAAGCAAATGGCCAGGAACTTGTTCAAGTATCTGGGATCACTGACGAGGGCTCGCAGCCTGAGATAATTGCCAGAATAACACAAGCACAGACAACAGCGGCGTTTGAAACCCATATGGCAGGATAAGCGGCTCACCCTCAGCATAAAAGTTAGACTAATGCAATCATTGGTGCTCTCAATATCTGTGTATGATTGTGAGACTTGGACCATTACTGCGGATATTTAGTGGAGAATACATGCAATGGAAATTAGGTGATTTAAAAGACTCTTATTACATGTCAGGATTGCGTTTTTAAACTTTATGTATTGAGAGTTTTGGACTATCTAGTATTGCATTGTTGTTTACACATTCCCTAATGTGGTATCTCTGTCTATACAACTCCAGGTGGGAAAACCAGCCGCATTCGTAGTCAACTTCAACGGTGCTAAGGGTAGATTGACTGCCAGAGTGGTGTCCCCATCTGGTGCCGAGGAGGAAGCCTTGATTCAAGAAATTGATGATGGTAAGATAACATACACTCACATATTAACAAATCACCTTTCATTGCCAAGTCAAGCATCAAAACAATTCAGCCATGCACTTCATCCTTGCTAACATCTGCTAAATTTTTCAAATTTTAAGCTAACTACATACCTAAAGAACATTATACCTACATTATTTTATTATTGGCCTACATAATTTTATTGTTGAAAATGATGTAAATTCAAGAATATGTATAATAAGCTGTTCTTTCAATCGTCTATTAAAAAAGGAGTGTGTATATATGTTGCTGTTTTTGAATGCCCACAATGAAAGTTTACTCTTTTGTGCATCCCGAAAAATGGGGGGGGGGGGGGGGGGGGGGGTCCACAGTAGCTTTCTGCACATCCCGAGCGCGCTAATTTTTAAAAAAAATTTGTGTTCGCCTTATTTACTATTTCCCCAGGTTGCACTATGTTTTTTTTTATTTTTGCGAGTGTCTGCCTAGTGCATCTGACTTCGGCATGCATTTTAAGTAAGGGCCTACATTTTCTAAGGTTTGTGGCTCTGGGGTAACGGCTGGTGCTGTGATGGGAAGTGAACCTAGCACCTTCAGCTTGTGAGCTGTGTCACTTAACCACTAGCCCACACCGTCCCCGAGTGTGCTAATGAAGGTGGACAAGGGTCCTCCAGACAGTTGTGCTATACTTGGCTTCATCTGCTTGTTGCTCCCTACTAGGGGGATCATGTCGATTCCTCACCTCATTAGCCAGGATGCCATGAAAACAGCTCGCTAACAGCGAGAACTGCAAAGGACATGAATAGCACCACTGACCCACAGAGAGCATGTCGTAAGAGGTGACTGTATGACATGGCATACCACCAGCCATGGTTAGGTTGTTTGTTAAGAGCAGCATAGATGGCGCCTGACAGGCTGCAGGTCTACTTTGCTCTAGTGTTTGAGTATGTTAACATAATCGCACATTGGTTAAGCGCCCTCTGCAACACTTGTCCCAATGCAGCGGAGTAATACGCTGCTTGAACCTAGCCCGCTAAGCAGGAAATCCTCCTCCTGGCTACATCCAGTTCACACCAGAGTTGGGACCTGCGCAGGGACATTCGCCTGTGTAGAAGTACAGGTCAACTCAGCCCAAGACTGCAAGGAAGTCGAGGTGGGGGTCTTGACCAGTATATTTTGCCTGACCAGACATCATTTCCCCCACATAGTTTTTTTTTGGCGTTCACCTTATTTCTCTATTCCCCAAGGCAGGTGTGTGTTGCACTGTGGTTTTTATTTTGCAACTGTCGGCCCAGTGCATCCGACTTCAGCATGCATATTATGTAAAGGTCTGCTTCCTCCTGCATTTTCTAAGGGTTTGCTTCCCCGGGGTAACAGCTGGTGCTGTGATGGGGATCGAACCCAGCACCTTCGGATTGTGAGCCGTGTCACTAGGCCACACCGTCCCCATATATTGATCTAAACAGGGTTATCAGAAAACAAACTAGGACATATCTTTCTCGTACATTTCTGATGCAGGTCATTATGCCGTGAGGTTCATCCCTCGTGAGAACGGAGTCCACTTTGTTCACGTCCTCTTTGACAACTACTACATCCCGGAGTCTCCCTTCAAGATCTGTGTGGGCAAGATTGATGCTGATGCTGGCAAAGTCACTGCCTATGGAGAAGGTCTTATCAAAGGAAGAACTGGTTAGTCTATGTTGAAAACTGCTGCAACTTTCACTAAGAACAACTATCCTGAGCAATATGCTTTCTTGTTTAGATTTTCCTCTTCCCCACTGACTAACGGAGGCTTTTATCATATTCACTAATGTGTATCAACACCTGAGACCCCTTATTGGATGGATGTGAAAATAAATGACCACTGCACCCTCTTGGAGACAAAAGTGGGTTGTGCATAGAGCTAGAAACTTTGTCATGTAAAACAAATTGCTGTAGACACCACCACCACTGTAGGAGTGACGGCACATGCAAAATGTGAGAGATCTTCTACAATGATGTCTCTATAAGGAGCGAAATTGAAACGATGCTCAATGTAAACTGTTCTTTAATATTTGTAAACTATACTTTGTGTAAACCGTTCTTTGATATTGTAAACTAAACTGTTCTTTAATAAACTATATACTTTGTGTGTGTAAACCGCTCTTTGATGATATAAATTAAACTGTAAACCATTATTTCATATTGTAAGCTAAAGTTTGTGTAAACTGTTACTCAACATTGTATATTGCTGAGCATAATGTTATACCTGTACCCCACACAGGCCAGGTTGCCAGATTCATTGTCAACACAGTCAATGCTGGCTCTGGCTCTCTAGCTGTTACAGTGGAGGGACCATCCAAAGTTAGGCTGGAGTGTAGAGAGGTGAGATTTGATAATTTTGTTGAATTGTCTCAGTCTGAGACAAATGCTGAAACATCTCATTGCTGGAATTCCGTGCTAACATATATTTTTATTATGAGTTTTGGTACTTCAAGTCACATTTACTTTAATTATGTGCCTTTGTGTATTTATTTTAACTCTGTTTTATATGAACTAGTGTTATTGTGAAGAAACTGTTTGACAGAGAGTTTTGACATCTGCCCCGGACTGAAAGAGTTAGAGAGGTAAAACAGAAAAATACTACGGTTAATTAGGTCTGCACTATAAAACTTGCTATCTAACCTCATTTCCCCACTTTTTTTATCCAACCTCATTTCCCCACTTTTTTTATCCAACCTCATTTCCCCACTTTTTTTATCCAACCTCATTTCCCCACTTTTTTTATCCAACCTCATTTCCCCACTTTTTATCCAACCTCATTTCCCCACTTTTTATCCAACCTCATTTCCCCACTTTTTATCCAACCTCATTTCCCCACTTTTTATCCAACCTCATTTCCCCACTTTTTATCCAACCTCATTTCCCCACTTTTTATCCAACCTCATTTCCCACTTTTTATCCAACCTCATTTCTCACTTTTTATCCAATCTCATTTCTCACTTTTTATCCAACCTCATTTCTCACTTTTTATCCAATCTCATTTCTCACTTTTTATCCAACCTCATTTCTCACTTTTTATCCAACCTCATTTCCCCACTTTTTATCCAACCTCATTTCTCACTTTTTATCCAATCTCATTTCCCCACTTTTTATCCAACCTCATTTCCCCACTTTTTATCCAACCTCATTTCCCCACTTTTTATCCAACCTCATTTCCCCACTTTTTATCCAACCTCATTTCCCCACTTTTTATCCAACCTCATTTCCCCACTTTTTATCCAACCTCATTTCCCCACTTTTTATCCAACCTCATTTCCCCACTTTTTATCCAACCTCATTTCCCCACTTTTTATCCAACCTCATTTCCCCACTTTTTATCCAATCTCATTTCCCCACTTTTTATCCAATCTCATTTCCCCACTTTTTATCCAATCTCATTTCCCCACTTTTTATCCAACCTCATTTCCCCACTTTTTATCCAACCTCATTTCCCCACTTTTTATCCAACCTCATTTCCCCACTTTTTATCCAACCTCATTTCCCCACTTTTTATCCAACCTCATTTCCCCACTTTTTATCCAACCTCATTTCCCCACTTTTTATCCAACCTCATTTCCCCACTTTTTATCCAACCTCATTTCCCCACTTTTTATCCAACCTCATTTCCCCACTTTTTATCCAACCTCATTTCCCCACTTTTTATCCAATCTCATTTCTCACTTTTTATCCAATCTCATTTCTCACTTTTTATCCAATCTCATTTCTCACTTTTTATCCAACCTCATTTCTCACTTTTTATCCAACCTCATTTCTCACTTTTTATCCAATCTCATTTCTCACTTTTTATCCAACCTCATTTCTCACTTTTTATCCAACCTCATTTCTCACTCCAACTCATTTCAGGTTGATGAAGGCTATGAGTTCAGCTACAGTCCAACTGCCCCTGGGGATTACTTGATCTGTATCAGATACGCTGGCGTCAACATTGCTGGCAGCCCCTTCAAGGCTAGAATTGAAGGTATATTATGGATTGTCATGATGCTATCTTTGAAGATCACTCATTTCTAGTTCTCAAACTTTCTGTTAGATGTAGCCCAAAAGCTTTAGTGTCCTGCCTTATTTACACCCGAAAGCCCAGGACATGGGATGTAACTCTGTGTTTTTACAGACCGACTCCAGTAAAAAATTCAAATAAAAAAAAATACTGCTAAAATGATGTTTGATATTGAACATACATAATTGAATTATGTATAAGGTGCAGCAAATAAAATGGCAGAATGTAATGAACATTATTTTGAGAGAAAAAAAAATTTATTTTGCTATTCATCAATCACAAATACATCTATATCAAATTATAATTGTTCATGGATTGATGAATAACAGTCATCTCTCTGTGTAGGTGAATTTTGCAAATATGAGCAGCCAAAAAACGGTCTCTTTACCATATCCACAAGCAGTCTTCGACTTATGATCTAGCCCAAATGACGGGATGCAAGAAAACGTTTGATGTTGCCTTTGGATGATACTTGATTCAAGCCATTGACTGATTGTGTCTAGCTCACTTCTGCGTTGTAATGTGCAAGACAGCTTCATCAGGATGGAAGGAGTTGATAGTAATCTGCACCAGCAACCACAAACAATAGCACCACAATTTCCTACCACGTTGGTGGTATGATCTGTGTTGATCTACATTGTTAACGCCACCCATATGTTGATCTACATTGTTAACGCCACCCGTATGCTGGTTATAGGAATGGATTGGCAGAGGTATGTTCTGCCTTCCTTTGCACGATGTGAAACAGAACCCATTTCTCCACAACAATCGGTTGACAAAACAGTCCACTCCCAGGATAATAGTTTGACCATGCTGAGCTCTCACTCCCAGGATAATAGTTTGACCATCTCCATTATCATCAGTCAAACTTTAATGGAGTGGGGCACTACCTGACTTGGACCTCGAGGAACAGCCTTCTCCAAACCATTAATTTTTTATTAAATCTATTCTTTGGCATCACATTAGCATTGTCTGTCTAATAGATGACCAGTATATAGCATTAGACTAATGATTAGTCTAGTCTATAGGTTTGTTTCAGGCAGTGCAATTAGACCAAACATAACGTGTAATTTTTTTTTCTGTTGAGCATGGCTTCCACCAATTCTTTGTCTTTGAGTATATAAATTAGTTTGCTCTGTCTGAAGTAGTAGTCGTATGGGGCAGCGTCAACATTTAAATTGTGTTTAGGCACAGAACATTCCACAAAGTTTGAAATTCCTTCAGCAGTATTCTGTGTTGACCAGACTTCATCTGTTATCGACAATACTAGGCCCAGCCCTAGTAAAAATCTGTATTAATTCCTGGAAACATTTGTTATTCACAGCGTCACTCAACGCGTTGTCTAGGCCTAGTGTCTTCTAAATCGCTGCGTTCAATTTCCACATTGAATTCAGCCGAATATTCATCAAGGGCGGTATCTGTCAGCGACTGAAGCAAAGATTTCATCGCTTCAAACGTCGTAGTTTTAAAAAAAAAATCAGAAATTATAAATATTGTTCGATTTTCAAACGGTTTTCTATACGTTTATGCAACGGAAGTATGTCATTGGTTCAGATCTCGCGTGTTGTGAGATACATTGCTATGTAACGATGAGATAAGCCACTATCTAGCGACATAGATCGGGGTAGTTGGACCTGGTGGCATGTTTTTTTTGCGGGGCAACTGAATTGAAAAACAAGCTTTAGAAACTAAGCACAGTGGAAGGAACTAATAAAAGAGGGAACCAACTGGGATCTGAATCCATTACTGACAAGAGCACATGTGGTACTGGGAAAATGGCCCTTGAACATCTGCTGCAAAATTGAACGAATAGTCTTTTGAAATCTCCCACTATCAAGCCTCAAGAAATGGGCTTTTGCCAAGTAGCAGGATGTCTGAAGAATGGAAAGCATTGTGTTTAGTTTACATCTTGGCAACTATATTTGCACCTTTTGGTCCGACACATCCAACTTCAGCATGTCATTTTTAGGTACCCGGCTAGCCTTCCCTCTCCTATCCCTTCTCCTTAGCCAGTCTGCCCTCTTATCCGGGCTAGCCTTCCCTCTCCGATCCCTTCTCCTTAGCCAGTCTGCCCTGTTATCCATGATCAGCGCAGCTCTGGTTCGCTAGTAGTCAGCTATAAGGTCACTGAACCATGCAACTCATACACTGCTCAGCATCTTACAAACTCCCAATAGATTGTCTAACTGCCCCACACCCTGGGAGGAAGACTGATCAGACATGTTAGTCAGGGTCAGGCAAAAATTTATCGGCCAAGGCCCTCACCTCGGTTTCCTAGTAGCCCTCCGTGGAAACGGGCTGTTTTCATGGCAGCCTGGCTAACGAGGTGAGGGATTGACGTATGTGAGAAAAGGTACTGCAACCCACAACTTACATCCTTTTCAGGGCACACAAAAGAGTAACCTACTCAATGTGGGCATTTGCAAACAACTACCACACCAAAATCTTGTCAATGACAGTCATTTTAAGAACTCACAATCCTAGAGTTCAGACTTCATAATCTCTGCAAAACAAAAAAAGAAGAGGAATATACATTAACGAACTTAAAACCTCTTAAGAGTTTAATGTCACCTCCAATTACTAAGATGCTAGTGGTGCATGTGCTGTAGCGGTCAGCCACCAAGACCGTCTCCACCTCCACATGGCAAACTTGAATAACAATTTGAACAGGATAGACTGGCTAAGCAGAAGAGAAATATATTTATATTTCAATTCATGTTCACTGACCTCAAAATCTATCCTCTGATCCCTTAGGGGTCAGTGGACCCACCTTGAATAATCATGATTTAGGGGTTGGTGGACCCACCTTGAATCATGCTCCATCAGCTCAATATCACAAGTGGTACTCAACTTTCCCCAGGTCAAGGTAAGGCTAGTGCCATGCAGGAGCACGCATCCGTGGTAGTGGAGACTGTCACCAAGACCAGCACAACCACCAGGTTTAGTGGCATCCAGAGGTTCAGCTCTGATGCCAGCAAGGTCACAGTCAGAGGCACTGGTCTTTCTACAGCTTTCCGGGGAAAAACAGCAGCTTTCACAGTGGATGCTTCTGGTGCCGGTAAGTTGAAATGTCTGTTTTTGGAATTCTTTATTCCTCGCTCTCAAATATTCTCATAAGCGTAGTGGTCAGTGTGAGGTAGTTTATTCCTCATTTGAGACCAAGTGTGTTCTTTAGCATTTCTTTTGCAGGGACTCTTCAAATGGTCTCGAGGTAAGGTGTCCACCTCTAAGTTGAAAAAGTGGATCTTCTGATCTCTGGATAGTGAAATTGAACACATCGTGTTTAGTGTCGAGCACGTTAAAAGTCCCCGTAGCAGTTGAAAATAGTACCTGGTATGCTTTAATGGCTGCTGCTTGGACAAAATTTTTTTTTGTAAATCTTGTCAATAGCATTCCCCTCTGAAATAACCACATCAACAAATGTGCATCATAGCATTTCCCCTCTCAAATAACCACATCAACAAATGTGCATCATAGCATTCCCCTCTCAAATAACCACATCAACAAATGTGCATCATAACCAAGAAATCAGATCTGCTGCCAACACATTCCTTACAAAGGCAACCCAAAATAAGTTTTTTTTGTTAAATAATTGTGTCAGCAACAACAAAAAATATCCCAGAATTTATCAACACTAAAATACAAAAAAACTTTACAACAGACAAAGTGAAGAACAAATCAGGTTTCTCAATGATTGTAGAAATAGAAGGGTTTTCAATATGTGGGATCAAGACTTAAAATTAATACAGATGAAAATTTTGAGCACAACACAAGGAAGTAGACTGATCAGGACATAGATTTCTCCAGTGGCACCACATGGTTGTCAGACATGGACATTAGACTTAGCTTTTGAAATTGATACAGGGATGCTGAAAGCTTTTGGAATTGATACAGGGATGCTGAAAGCTTTTGGAATTGATACAGGGATGCTGAAAGCTTTTGGGATTGATACAGGGATGCGGAAAGATTTTGGAATTGATACAGGGATGCGGAAAGCTTTTGGAATTGATACAGGGATGCGGAAATATTTTGGAATTGATACAGGGATGATGAAAGCTTTTGGAATAGATACAGGGATGCTGAAAATATAAACAGGAAAAACAAAATTTACAAAAAATTGGCTCCTAGACACCATTGCAATTAAAAAAAAAGCTTAGCTAGATATTTTGGTCATGTGAAGAGACATATGGAGAGAGTGATGACGTTCATAGATGGCGGATTGGTTAACTCGGCAAAGATCGCATCAGACATGGGGGCCACCAACAGTCTGGGTGACATGGGCGTCACCAACAGTCTGGGTGACATGGGCGTCACCAACAGTCTGGGTGACATGGGCGTCACCAACAGTCTGGGGATGTCTGTGTGACATTGGCGTTACCAACAGTCTGGGGATGTCTGTGTGACATAGGCATCACCAACAGTCTGGGGATGTCTGTGTGACATTGGCGTTACCAACAGTCTGGGGATGTCTGTGTGACATAGGCATCACCAACAGTCTGGGGATGTCTGTGTGACATAGGCATCACCAGACTGTTGGTGATGCCTGTGTGACATAGGCATCACCAACAGTCTGGGGATGTCTGTGTGACATGGGCGTCACCAACAGTCTGGGGATGTCTGTGTGACATATCACCAACAGTCTGTGTGACATAGGCATCACCAACAGTCTGGGTGACATGGGCGTTACCAACAGTCTGGGGATGTCTGTGTGACAGGAACATTACCAACAGTCTGGGGATGTCTGTGTGACAGGAACATTACCAACAGTCTGGGGATGTCTGTGTGACATGGGCGTCACCAACAGTCTGGGGATGTCTGTGTGACATTGGCGTTACCAACAGTCTGGGGATGTCTGTGTGACATTGGCGTTACCAACAGTCTGGGGATGTCTGTGTGACATAGGCATCACCAACAGTCTGGGTGACATGGGCGTTACCAACAGTCTGGGGATGTCTGTGTGACAGGAACATTACCAACAGTCTGGGGATGTCTCTGTGTGACATGGGCGTCACCAACAGTCTGGGGATGTCTCTGTGTGACATGTATATTGTCTAATTGTTCCCAATTTCTGACACTGGTAGCACAATGTTGTTACATCCGTATGATTACATGTTTTTAATTTATCCAAACCAGGTATTAACATGATGTATATCGGCATGATTGGTCCAAAAGGCCCATGTGATGAACTGATAGTCAAACATCAAGGCAATCTTCAGTACTCAGTCCAGTACATCGTCAAGGAAGTCGGTCGGTATATGCTTGCTCTTAAATGGGGTGACCAGGATATCCCAGGAAGCCCATTTGCAGTTGAGGTGCAGTAGTCAACCCATCTCGATAGTGCTGTACCACAACTGTGAGGAAGCAGTCTGTAGAATATAAACTTTATATATGACTTGTGATGTGTGATATCATTCTGTGTGTAATCTGTTATAAAACTTATACAGTAGACTTGCATCTTATACAACAGCAATTACATAATGATTTTAACAAAATCACATCTTGTAAATTATATTATTATATAACAAGATGTGTCAGGATAGTAAATTATGTATATATTAATCATTTTAGTTTTTAAATGCATCAGTCGTCATACAAAACTGTACTACGGTAGTATTTTTATTTATTATTTTAATATATAAATATATTTATCCTTAGTTGTCGAATGTATTTGGATTGCTGATAAAGTACATGTTTTTAAAAAAAAAATGTTTTTCTGTAAAAGCATTTAAAAGAAAGACAAAATCCATACGCTGCGAAATGACTGATCATTTGACTATTTTGTCAACAAATATTTAGAAATGACATGCCGTCTTGCTTCTTTTATTTTTTTGTACAAGCATCTTTGTTGCCAGCAGTAAGACAATGTATTGCTGCAATTAAGAATTTGTGACAAGTATAGCCAGCAAAACATTTGAAAAGTTCTTTCCTGTAAAACCTTTTGAATGACCTGTCCAAAATGATAAAATTAATGGAGTACAAAATTTAAGCTCTCTGCTGCTATCGTGAATTTGATTAAATATTACAATGATCATGTCAAGCGATATACACAGCTTTTAAAAATTGTTTTAAACACTGTAGGCAATAAAATATTTGTATGTGATTTCGAGATATACGCTGTTTCACATAAATGTGTAAGATGCAACACTACTGTAGAGATGCAATTGATATGATTGCTTATGTGAGATTGTGTCTTCCTGAATGTAATGTGTACCCGTACTTTACTCACCATTTTATTTTTATTAAATTAAAAAAACCACTTCCATTCATTTTTAGCTTCATTTGAAATATATACACATAACTGCATTTAATGACAGAGGATTGGTTGGAATCCTGCTTCATAATTGTGATATGCCTGCTAGTAAAATGACATGCCAATATTAGGATAACAAATATTTAGACTTCTACTCTGAAGCTCTAAAATGTTATCCATCCAGTTATGTTAGTTACTACGTCCAATCAAAAGTGCCTGAAATGTTCATTCCAACACAAGTGACTGCAGCATGTATTAAAATCATATTTTAAGATGTTTAAAAGATAAGATTTGGTTCCTGTGCCTTTATTGAAATGAAAGCTAACTGTGTAGACAAGATAAAGATATGGACCCTTTATACCCAACTAATTCATTTTAATAGTTGGTCCACTAATAATTTGAGAAACCTCGATCCATCTTTTATTTTATTTAACTTTTAAAATACATGGCTGTGACTTAGACAAAATAATCCAAAAATGTATTTTAGCAGTAAATTGATGTGTTTGGTGAAATTTTAATAAACTGACTATATTTAAGCGTATTGCCGGTAGTTATATTAAAATGTCACATTCTTTTGCAGTGTTTGTATTCCATAAATAACATTTTGTATGTAAATATATTCTATCTGAACTGAAGGCTGTGTTTTGTATCTAGAACAGAATGGTTCAATGTACCATTTGTGTGGTTGCTTTCCTCCTAACCGGAAAAACAAAAATTAGTGGAGCATGTTTCTCATGAAAAATTGGAATTCAGCCTTGAAAGAGCGCAGAGAAACTTGACTCAATGCTGTGAACAAGTGACAACTTCGCCTTGTAGGAACCATTTGAATTTACCAAATAGGTCCTACAAAATGTTCATTTGATTTTTGTATCCATCATACAAAATGAACTGAGTTATCCAATAAGTTCTTGCATTTTGCAATGAATTGAAATTTTTTCAATTACAGTATAAGCATTTAATCAGGAATTCAAAAGATCAGGTAGACACTCGTCCTCTCACCCAAATACATGAAATTTAAATGTAGATAAATTCAATTCCACTATACTCCTGTGAAATAAAACCACTAGAGGTCAAATTGATCCAGGTACATCTTCGGAATCACTCCAGAACCAATGTATGCAAAATCAACATTTCTGACATACATCTTTGGTGACTTATCTATGTAGCACACAAGGTAAAACAGATGGGCAGCTCACATGTTGCGGCGACAATGGACACGTAGCGACAGCAGTCTGGATAAAGATTTGGGGGTTAACGGGTTACGGTTGATTTTGATTATCTGCTCTAAAGCTTTCTTCACATTCAAGATGGGTGCACTACATTCTGCTCGACAGGTAGGTGCAAGTTATTGGGTATATGAATTGGGACTACACCAGATTTTGCACTGTCCTAACAAACTAAGACAATTCTGTTTATGAAATTCATCTGATATCAATCTAAGCTGTTTTCTAATTTCCATCTGATATCAATCTAAGCTGTTTTCTAATTTCCATCTGATATCAATCTAAGCTGTTTTCTAATTTCCATCTGATATCAATCTAAGCTGTTTTCTAATTTCCATCTGATATCAACTTAAGCTGTTTTCTAATTTCCATCTGATATCAATCTAAGCTGTTTTCTAATTTCCATCTGATATCAATCTAAGCTGTTTTCTAATTTCCATCTGATATCAACTTAAGCTGTTTTCTAATTTCCATCTGATATCAATCTAAGCTGTTTTCTAATTTCCATCTGATATCAACTTAAGCTGTTTTCTAATTTCCATCTGATATCAATCTAAGCTGTTTTCTAATTTCCATCTGATATCAACTTAAGCTGTTTTCTAATTTCCATCTGATATCAATCTAAGCTGTTTTCTAATTTCCATCTGATATCAATCTAAGCTGTTTTCTAATTTCCATCTGATATCAACTTAAGCTGTTTTCTAATTTCCATCTGCCATAATTTAAGTTGAAATTTTAGCTGTTCTTTTCATAATGTGACTAAAGAGTTCTTATCAAAGGTGCTATGCGCGGGTACACCATTCACATGTTCTGTTATCTATCAATGTGATGTTTATCATGTGATGTTAGTCACACATTACTGGTGTGCCAGTTATCTTTTGTTTGAAAATATGGGCAAGGGATTCTCAATGTATGTTAGTGTGCAAGAGTCTTGAATGTTTTTGAAAGGTAAGCAATGGAAAATGGAATTCATATAAATTTATATTTATGGAAGATAAGGGGTCATGGATTCTCAAATTTATGGCAGAGGCAGATTAGCGTGGAGGTAAATTTGTTTATGGAAGATGTTCGAGTTTTGTCAAATGTTATGTAATATATATTGTTAATAGTGTGGTTTTTTAAAATAGAATATTAGGATGACCTTTCAGGTCACAACATATATAAGTTAAGTTGTACATGGCAATATAATTCAATTTAAAACTTTGAAATCAAAATTCAAATTATACCTTTTTTTTTAAATTACCAAATAATCGGAACATAATCAACCCAAACCATAATTAGTAAGACTTCCTTGTCTTTTATGTTTTAGATTTCCCCAGTTCTTTCCCTGTGTGGTTCATTTAGCTACCACATTTAGTTCTTTAAATTTTAGTGGGTTTATCCATCATTTCTATTTTTAACTTTTGCAATTTCATTTTCATATTGTCTCTTCGTTCTTAACCTATGGGATTGAAAAATTTCCGGTATCCAAAGTTGTCTATTTTTTACACTTACCTTATTTAGACCAAGTCTTTCTACCCAGTCCAATTTTTCTTTAGCATTTTCTTCCTTCTATCCATCTGACATCTCTACAACTTTTTAGCTTTAGCATGCACTTCTATCCATCTGGCCTATCTACAACTTTAATCTTTAGCATGTTCTCCCTTCTATCCATCTGACATGTCTACAACCTTTATCTCAACCTTTTTTGCTTTTCCCACTGATAGCCTATCCCTACCAGATAAATGAAGATACTTCTCAGTCATGTTTTAAACACGTACAAAGAAAACAACCAATCTATCACTATGTCACCAATTAACTCCTAGAAGGTTTGACCTAGCGAGAAAATATTCCATTCTGGTTTGTGTATTTTTTTTAAAAATTTGCTTAACTAAATTATATCTACCATTATTTTGGTATATTTTTTGTATGCTTCTGTTAATGAGTTCTTTTGTATCTCTCTCTCTATCTGAATAAAACACAAGTTCTTACAATTTTTAGTTGGTTAATAATAATATGTAGTGAAACCAGAAAGAGTGGCCAAACAGTTAAGATGCATTACTTCCAGTCTTAAGGTTAAGTGTGTGACCAAGTAGAAGAGTTTGAGGGCTGAAGATGCAGTAGAGATCAAGCTGAGCGCTAAAGATGCAGTAGAGATCAAGCTGACAGCTTCCATGAGGGTCAGTGACCCATAGCTGACAGACATTCCACCTCCAAGTGGCAGCCATGGAAGCAGGACAACAAACATTCAGCCTGACTAAGAAATTCAGGTTTGGACGGGCAGGACAACATTCAGCCTGACTAAGAAATTCAGGTTTGGACAGGCAGGACAACAAACATTCAGCCTGGCTAAGAAATTCAGGTTTGGACAGGCAGGACAACAAACATTCAGCCTGGCTAAGAAATTCAGGTTTGGACAGGCAGGACAACAAACATTCAGCCTGACTAAGAAATTCAGGTTTGGACGGGCAGGACAACATTCAGCCTGGCTAAGAAATTCAGGTTTGGACAGGCAGGACAACAAACATTCAGCCTGGCTAAGAAATTCAGGTTTGGACAGGCAGGACAACAAACATTCAGCCTGGCTAAGAAATTCAGGTTTGGACAGGCAGGACAACAAACATTCAGCCTGGCTAAGAAATTCAGGTTTGGACTGGCAGGACAACAAACATTCAGCATGGCTAAGAAATTCAGGTTTGGGCGGGCAGGACAACATTCAGCCTGGCTAAGAAATTCAGGTTTGGACTGGCAGGACAACAAACATTCAGCCTGGCTAAGAAATTTAGGTTTGGACGGGCAGGACAACAAACATTCAGCATGGCTAAGAAATTCAGGTTTGGGCGGGCAGGACAACATTCAGCCTGGCTAAGAAATTCAGGTTTGGACAGGCAGGATAACAAACATTCAGCATGGCTAAGAAATTCAGGTTTGGGCGGGCAGGACAACAAACATGCAGCCTGGCTAAGAAATTCAGGCAAAGTTTACGCATGCATGTTACTAAACATGTTGACTGCTCCCGGACTGGGTGTACCCAGAATCCCAGTGTAGTTTAGAGTAGGTAGATTAACAATGGATTTGATTTTCTAGCATCGCCAAATCCAGGACAAGTGCAGAGAACAAGACCAGCTTATCCTAATGTTTCTAGATCTCACCAAGGCCTTCGACTTGGTTAGTAGAAAGGGTCTATTCGAACTCCCGAGAATTTCGCCCCAACCGCGCAGCATGATTTCTTTTCACACTGATACAAAGGGCTCAGTTACTTACTGAAGCTGCGGCCAAACGACAATCAAAACCACCTGGGAGTCACATTTGCTCGGCACATTACATGGAAGTCAGATCGAGAGAAACCGAATGAGCCAGACAAATAATGGCAATCATGAGGAAGCTTGCTGGCACAAGCTAGGGAGCAGATGAAAGTATACTAAAGAATCTGTACACTGGAAGAGAGACCATTTCTCGAGTATGGCATTGTGACATGAACAGCAGCAAAGGCGAACTTTGATAAAATTAGCAAACTTCAAAACCAAGGAGGCATGAAGTCAACGCCAATTGTAGAACTTGAAAAGATTACAAATCTGCAATCCATGACCGACATAAGAGACTGCAGAGCCCAGCAGCAAGCAGAGAAACTCAGGAGATTGACAGACCACCGAATGCATCAGAGACTAAATAGATTTGGAAATGGGAAACTTAAGTGGAGAAACTTTGCAGAAATAGCCAAAGCAAAGACCCTATGAACACACTAACACCAAAGCCCATCCCTACTGTACGCAAACCTACCTGGAAGCAGCATATTCCAGGTATTGGAAACGAACAGCCAGACTGAAAAAGAAAGATAACCCTGAGGTACACAACGAAGAACTACCCAAGCAGGGACTGGACCCATGTATACACCGACGGTTCTACAACATCACAAAATGGAGGGGCAAGGGTATTCTCCTGAGCCTACAAAATGGTAGAAAAATAACTAGTTGCAACTGGAAAATACTCAAGCAATTTCAGAGTGGAGGCAGAGGCATTGAGGTCTGCAGCAGAAGCAATGCTGACAGGCAAAAGAAATGAAAGCCAGATAGTCCTGTTTACAGATGCCCTGGCCGTAGTCACAGCACTAAAAAGCCAGACAGACTGGCAAAAGATGCAAGACTACCACAACCAGATTCTAGTGTGACCTATGAAGAGTCCAAAAGGCTTATTAGAGCCAGATACATGGCCAAATGGGAAACAGAACATACTGGCTACACAAAAAACGATGCCTACCAGTTAACAGAAGAGCAGGTCGTGGTCTTAGGAATCTGCACAGGCCACAACAGACAGTTTGCACCTTTTTAATAAACTTCGTACGCAGTCAGACAGTAACCATTATTTTTTCGAAAAAAGCGGCGGTCATCCTCAGGCTGTCGACACTGCCATAGAGCTTGTCTTGTGGTTCCACTGGTGATGGCCACATCTGCTCTCTCTGATCCTCGTATGTCGGGCAGTTCTGCAGCAGATGTTCAGCGTTATTTTCCCGGTACCACACGGGCATTCGTCGGTTCCACCTATCTTCAATTTGTTGAATAGGTGGTACCTCAGTCTATTGTGGCCAGTGCGAAGACAACGACCTGCTCTCTTCTGTTGAACTGGTAATAGGCATCGTTTTTGGTGTAACCAGTATGTTCGGTTTCCCATTTGGTCATGTATCTGGCTTTAAGCCGTTTTGACTCTTCGTACGTCATACTAGTATCTGTTTGTGGTAGTCTTGCACCTTCTTTTGCCGGTCTGTCTGCCTCCTCGTTGCCTTGGATGTTGCAGTGTGATGGGACCCACTGTACCACTACCCTTTTTGGTGCGGACTGCTGGCATAGTTGACAGAGTGCTGCTCTTAAGTCATTAAGCTCAGTGTTTTTCTGGCTTTTTAGCACCGTGACTACGACCAGAGCATCTGTAAGAAGGACTATATGGCTTTCATTTTCTTTGTGTCACCATTCTTCCACTGCCGCCCTCAGTGCCTCTGCTCTGAAATTGCTTGTGTACTTACCAGTAGCGAATGACTTATTTTTCTGCCATTTGGTAGGTTCAGGAATTGCTCATGCCCCTCCATTCTGTGTAGAGTTTTTTACAGAACCGTCGGTGTATCCATGGGTCCAGTCCATGCTTGGGTAGTTTTTCGATATAAAGCTTAGGGTAGTATCTTTCTTTTTCAGTCTGGCAGTTTGTTTCCAATACCTGGTATATTTTTTACAACCTCTGGAAATATCTTGCCTCCAGGTAGGTTTTCGTACAGTAGTAATGGGCTTTGGCGTTGTTAGTGCGTCTATGGGGTCTTCGTGCATCTTTGCTTTGGCTATTTCTGCAAAGTTTCTTCACTTTAGTTTCCCATTTCCCAAATTGTCTAGTCTTGGTGCATTGGGTGGTCAGTCAGTCTTCGGAGTTTCTGACTGCAGCTGGGCTCTGCAGTCTATCGGTCATGGGTTGCAGCTTTGTAATCTTTTCAAGTTCTACAATTGGCATTGACTTCATGCCTCCTGTTATAACTCTCATGGCTTCTCGGCATACTGAGGTATCACCTATTCTTCGTACGCAGTCAGACAGTAACCTTTATTTTTTCGAAAAAAGCGGCGGTCATCCTGAGGCTGTCGCCACTGCCATAGAGCTTGTCTTGCAGTTCCACTGGTGATGGCCACATCTGCTCTCTCTGATCCTCGTATGTCGGGCAGTTCTGCAGCAGATGTTCAGCGGTCATTTTACCAGTACCGCACGGGCATTCGTTGGTACCACCTATCTTCAATTTGTTGGAATAGTACCACCTATTCAATAAATTGAAGATAGGCGGCACTGACGAAGGCACTTGTGGTGCCAGGAAAATGGCCGCTGAACATCTGCTGCAAAACTGCCCGACTTACGAGGACCAGAGAAAGCACATGTGGCCATCACCAGTGGCAACACTAGACAAGCTCTATGGCAGTGTCGACAGCCTCAGGATGACTGCTGCTTTTTTCGAAAAAATACAGGTTGACGTTTGACAGCGTAAGAAGATATACTGACGGGTTCATCTTTAAACTCTTTGTCATCAAGAGTGGAGTGAGGCAGGGATGGGCTCACGCCGACCTCTTTGGGATCACTCCTATCCTGTGCTTATGTATAGTTACGTTTTGTTTTGGCGTTCGCCTCATTTCTCTAATTCCCAAGGTGGTGTCAGAGCACTGCGGTTTTATTTTGCGCGTGTCGGCCCAAGGCATCCGACTTCAACATGCATTTTATGTAAGGGTCTGCTTCCTCCGGGTAACGGCCAGTGCTGTGATGGGGATCGAACAGAGCACCTTCTGGCTGTGAGCCGTGTCACTTATCCACTAGCTTACGCCGTCCCCCTGTGACAGTGAGGAGGCTTTGCAGAGACGGAGAGATTCGCCGAGGGGTGCAAGTTAAGTTTGGAAAGTCTGGAAAAGGAAGCTGTGCCCGCAGGGCATTATACCACTACGCCATCCATAAAGTTTGATGGCGTCACTCTGGAGGTCGTCAACAGTTCCACTCATCTGGGGTCTGCCATCAGCAACACTCGCTCGAGGAGATAAGCTTAGCAGGGCAAGTACCGTCATGATTCGCCTGCCGAAGAGGGGGAAAACACTGCGCTGTCTACTACACCAAGCCTATCAGACCTGACGGGACTTGGCACTCTCATAAATGGAAGCGAGACTTGTAGCAGTGTCGACTGAACACCTTTCACGTGAGGTGTCTACGGCATTCATTGGGGATTGGGTGGCAAGATAGTCAATACGGTTTTACGGAGAGCAAGCACTCGCATCATGTACTTGACGAGCCAGCGACGTATACGGTGGTTGGGACACGTTTATCGCATGGAAGACGACTGCCAAAGGGTCATTTATGGACAGTAGGCCATTGAAGAATCGGCCGCCCTAGACTGCCGGTTCAAGGACATATGCAAGAGGGACATCAAGTCATACGACATCCCGACATCTTAAACCAGACAGCACTCCACAAGGTCTGAATTCATATCGTGGTATCAAGACAAGATACAATAAAAAGGATGACCATTTGAGTGTCGGCTGTTCGCACATCCCCAGAAAAACATTTTAGACAATCGAAACACTACTGAACTATAAACATCTCACACTTACAGATACCACTATCGGACATCGGATTAAAGGTCTACAGTATACTGGATCGGTAACCAAAACGAGTATACTGGAACAGTAACCAAAACGAAGTGTCAAAACTGGGTCAAATTTATTTTGTACAATTACTTTTTGCACAATCTAAACATTGTCTACTAAAACAAAACAAAGGATGATTTGATGATATCTGCAACCAGCACCAGGCAATCTAAACAGCCTTTTATGAATACAAATTACAGATCGGATGATTCGATCATTTCAGCCAGCACCAGGCAATATAATCATAGCCTTTACGAAAACAAAATGGGTGATTCGATAAAATGGGTGATTCGATGATATCTGCAACCAGCAGCAGACAATCTAAACATGGCCATTTTATGAATACAAATAGACTATAGATAGGATGATACGATAACTTCTGCAACCAGCATCAGATGATGTGTCACTGCCCATTGATGTCACCGGAAGACCACGGAGATTTGTTTACATCCGTGAATTCTACCAGTGCCATTGACCGACAGACGACATGTATTCTTAAGTGCTGACCAGGTAGAAGACATCGGGTTGTTTACCTTGAGCATCGTATTTTGCTCAAAATAGATGAGCATGAGTTAAAACATTTAGCGAGGCATGAATTTATGACTGCGTGGAATTTAGTCTGCACGCTACAAACAAATGTCATAGCAACAAATAAACAAAACAAATGTTACTAATTATATAGGCATCTGAATGTTTCATTGGTATAATACATTGAACAATGAAGGTAACATAGCTTATGAGACTAGAGATGAACAAATATAAAATACGTTATGTGTTGGAAAATATTCACAAATAGATCTAAAAGATTGAAATAATCTTTAAGGGAACGAACACATCCCTCAGCCAAAGGTTAACACAGCTACCACACTTCATCCGCTCTATGCAAAAGTAACGCGGTCGTCCATGCACATAGCAACACACTGGTGTAGCATGTGGTCACGTTCATGTGCGGGATACGACCTTCCTTCACACTAGGCGGCCTGGACTGGTCGACTTTTCAAAAAGTTCAGAGTTCATAATGTTGCTGAACAGCAATAATAAAATGCAATTACAGTACCGGTCGTGATAGCAACAGTTAACAGTACCGGTACTTGATAATGAAACATGCAGAACTAGTTGAAGTTAGAAATTTTAAATTACCAAAGAACTGTCCAGGTTAGATATCAGTAATTTGTTATTCAGAGAGATGAATACATGGAATGCATTGTCCCAGGATGCAGGGGCAGTTAATGCATTTAATAGATGGATGCGCATAGCTGTTACTGAATGGTAATGTAACATAAGTTGAGTATTCAACCTGATAGTCTGGGCGTAATAAGCTTCGATTACCGGCTTTCACATGGAAGAAAAAACGCTATAAATTGTACGATTAACGTAAAGTCCATAACTTGTGTGTACATAGATTTAGATATACCATATACGTGCACGACAAGAAATAGAGATAACTTTAAGATATAGAAGGGATATAACTGCTTAAAAAGATTAAAGGGATACAACTATGTGCAATGACATTTCGTAATAATATATGCGACAAAGTACAATGAATTCATTGGTGGGACCCTTCCATCGTGCTTTAGCTAGGCTGACATCCAAGATCGCCCAATTTAATTCTAGCTTAATTAAGATGGATGGAACAAGTGCGAAAGAGTATGGTACATTATATTTATAATAGTCGAGATTTGCATTCAGTTTTATAATTAGCAATCACCAATGTACAAGATGCTAAGACAACTCTCCAGGGTGCAAGTTATGCAGCAATCACTGTGGTACAAGTAGGTACAGCAATCAATGTACAAGGTAATACAGTACTCACCGAGAAACAAGTGCAAGTTACTACAGTACTCACCGAGGAACAAGTGCAAGTTACTACAGTACTCACCGAGGAACAAGTGCAAGTTACTACAGTACTCACCGAGGAACAAGTGCAAGTTACTACAGTACTCACCGAGGAACAAGTGCAAGTTACTACAGTACTCACCGAGGAACAAGTGCAAGTTACTACAGTACTCACCGAGGAACAAGTGCAAGTTACTACAGTACTCACCGAGGAACAAGTGCAAGTTACTACAGTACTCACCGAGGAACAAGTGCAAGTTACTACAGTACTCACCGAGGAACAAGTACAAGTTACTACAGTACTCACCGAGGAACAAGTACAAGTTACTACAGTACTCACCGAGGAACAAGTACAAGTTACTACAGTACTCACCGAGGAACAAGTACAAGTCAATCCAGCACCCTCTGCGGTATAAGTCAATCCAGCACCCTCTGCGGTATAAGTCAATCCAGCACCCTCTGCGGTACAAGCTAGTAATCAATGTATCTGAATGACGGACAGAAATCAAGTGACGTTCTGACAATCACACGACCTGACAAACTACCAATTACTTTCAGGGTTGTTTGATTATGACGCTATTTCCAGTCCTTGACCCAGATCGCACAATGCATACTATGCCCTTGACCCATATGAGTAATCTTTCTTTCATCCAGATCGCGTAATGCGTCGATGTCCTTGACCCAAATTACCTAACGTGCCCATGTCCTTGACATACTGCTTAGCATTGTCCAGAAGTCCCAACTCTATAATTTAGTGGCCCAAATAAGTCCAGCGTGTTTGAAAATCAATGTCTTACTTTTAAGAATGAGAAAAAAAATTGGAATTTAAAATAATGTAAAAGATATGGGGCTGAATGGTACTGACTACCGCGATATAAAAATAATGTTCAAGTTTATGAACACTTAGCTAGTCACATGCATACGCTCAATATGTCCTGAGGAAGACCAACGTCTGGCCAGGCAACAGACATGTTAGGGTCAGGCAAAACATACTAACCAAGATCCCACCTGGGCTTCCTAGTAAGCGGGTTTTCATGAGTCTAACGAAGTGAGGGATCGACGTGATCCCTGTAGTAGAGTGACATGGAGCCAAGCATTACCGCCTGTAGGACCGCGGTATGTGAGGAAAGCTACTGCGACCCACTTTTCATGGCGTACAAGGGTAACCTCATTGCGAGTATTTAAAAATCTTTCTAGTCTAAATACTAGCAAAATGTACACTTGATGGTACCACCTCTAGTAGTTAGTATTTCCCAAAATGTAGGGCCCACGACACCAATTCAAAGCCTATTTACTGAACAAAGCAGTTGAATTATTGCAAAGATAACTGGGTTATTAGTCAAATGTATTCAAAGTAACTGGGTAATGTATGGAGACAGCACAAAGCGCTCAGTTACAATCCTACCAAAGGATGAGAAAGAACCTGAACCAACATTGGAAGTACGCTCGGCAATTAAAAGCCTGAAAAAGGGAAAGTCCCCAGGATGCGATGATATCCCAGCAGAGCTAATACAAGCAGGAGGGGAGGCATGTGCTCGAGTCTATCGCAAGCTGTGTAAACAGATATGGCACAGTGCAGAGTGGCCAGAAGCATGGAAGAAATCTATATTTTCCTCCCAAAAAAAAGGCAACCTGAAATTGCACAAACTACCGAACTGATCAGCCATGCTAGCAAGATACTCTTGCGAATCCTATTAAGGATAGAGAAAATGTTTGAATCTGAAAATCACGTAGTCCAGGCAGGTTTTAAGAAAAGAGGGAACCGGGACCACATTCAATTTAAGGAATATCTATGAAAAATGGAGTTTAATATAGACCTGTACACATGTTTCATTGATAACACTAAGGCCTTCGACACGGTAAAACATCAAAATCTGGAGAATCTTGAAGGAAATGGGGTTTCCTTTGCATATAGTCCATCTCATTGAAACATACCATCACTGCAGATGAGCCGAGAAAATAAAGGGAGCAAAAAGATACCTCACTCACAAGCATATGCTACGTTTCTGGCAGGACGTGACGATCCTGGGACAAAGTCACACTGGACTGCCTCTCTTCCGGGATAGTACAAACTAGTACAGTCCATATCATTGCCAAACCCTATAGACACGAGTAGGGAAGACTCGATAGTCCTGCAAGACAACTTCATAAGAGACAACTCTGACCAAAAACAACTGCTGCCTTGCAGTTAGGCTGGGGACAGCCAAAGGCTAAGGATGGCAACCCTACAGAAACGCCTGTTGAAATCGGATGCACTGAGAAACAGGCTAACAAATTAAAACAGTGCAACGTAAATATCGCTGTAAACAGCGTACGATGAAGAAATGTATTTTATTAAACTAACTGGGTAATTAGTCAAATTTATTAAACTGGGTAATTAGTCAAATTTATTCAAAGTAACTAATTAGTCAAATTTATTCAAAGTAACTAATTAGTCAAATTTATTCAAAGTAACTTGGTTAGTAGTCAAATTATTCAAAGTAACTGGGTTAGTAGTCAAATTTATTCAAATTAATGAATATTAGTCTAATTCAAAGTAACGGTTATTATTAGTCTTAATTCAAAGCAACTGGGTTATTATTAGTCTAATTCAAAGTAACTGGGTTAATATTAGTCCAATTCAAAGTAACTGGGTTAATATTAGTCCAATTCAAAGTAACTGGGTTAATATTAGTCCAATTCAAAGTAACTGGGTTAATATTAGTCCAATTCAAAGTAATTGGGTTAATATTAGTCCAATTCAAAGTAACTGGGTTATTAGTCCAATTCAAAGTAACTGACTAGGTAAGGTAAGATAATATCACATGGTTAGGTTTATTTTTGCGTTTGAACCATTTTCCCAGTTCTTATATTTACAATTAACCACGGTTTTTTAGGGGGGGGGGAGGGAGAGAGATTGTGAAACTGAAATAACGGAGTTTAATAAGTGGTTAGGACGCCGCCGAGTTCATCCGAAGTTAGTAGCTGCAGAACCACGAAAAAGAAATTGTCAGACACTGAAGCAACATGGAATGACATCGGCGACAAAGCTGGCGCACCATAAAACATCTCCGCACGCCTAATAGGTGATGTTTTGTTAATAGGGGAGGGGGGGGGGGATGGTGTTTATATGATGTAATGAAGTTGAATTAATGCGTGGCTCTGCATTAATCACAAATTATATAAAAACACTGGTGCTATTACCAATTAACATTGAACATGTCAACAGGAGAGCAGAGAAAATCAGGTTTACCAAGTCAAAATTACCGCATTCAAATACGAGACAGTACCAATGCAGACCTTAGTCTAACGAAATACATGGTGCGTAGAGTGGCCAATTGTATTCTACTTTAGTATAAGTAAACTTTTAGTATAAGAAAGAACCAAGATTACACTCTGGGAACTTGCGAGCTGATACATCAAAATTGACTTTCCAGCAAAGCCGGACTTACAAGTGCCAAACCAAACGCTCAAAAACATGTTTGGTCAGACACCTCGGTAAGAGCATACGAAACCTGAACGCCCAAAATGTTTATCAAAGATAACGAACAAATAAGTGAGCGACTGGCATTTGCGAGAATTAAGAGACCGTATAAATGTCACGGTTTTTAAAAAAATTATTAATTATAGACTAGTTTTACATATTACAATACATACAATTATATTATATACTACGATTAAATATAGAACAATGTAATTAAATTATAAATACAAGTATAGACTAAAAAAATGAATAGCATTAAATGTAAAGTTGAAAAATGTGGCTGACAAATGTAGATTACCGGTACACCTTGCACAAGGAAGACGCTGACAGAAATGGAGTAGAACGTACCTCTACCTCGTGGTGTGGTCAGTAGAAATGGCCGTTCAAAATTCTCTTCCCAGGGAGTCAAATTCCGAATAACCAATCAGAATGTCCTACCCGGATATAGTTACGCAATGATCAACCGGACAGGCCGCATGAAGGTCACGCGGGACTTCCGCATGAAGGTCACGCGGGCCTTCTTGTCTAACCTCAAACCCCACCCCCAAAATCTCAGGGTGTGGAAACGGTCAACGAAACCCGTGGAGGGGAGGGCCCGTAGCCCAGAACATTGTTATCCAGTACCCTTTGCCAGACGCAGGCGTGGGCTGCAAGGTCAGACCAGCGTGGGTACCGGGTCCACACGATTGGGCCTTTAATGCGGGAACGAACACATCCCTCAACCCCAAGGTTAACGCAAATACCACGCAGCTACCACACACAGTCCGCTCTATGCAAAAGTAACGCGGTCGTCAATGCACATAGCAAAACGCTGGTGTAGCATGTGGTCAAGTGCGGGAAACGACCTTCCTGGACGCTAATCGGCCTGGCTTGGTCGACTTAAAAAGCTCAAGATTTATTCTCAATTTCTGGGCTACATTTTCAAATGCTAAAGGCTTTATTTCTCGTATATTCCTTGCACAAATAAATGTCCTGTACAAATACAATACATCATGGTTGTCATACATGGAGCCAGATCGAGTTCTGCCACCGTGTTTAATCCGATCAGCTAAACATTTAAATATATATCACAAATCAACAACTATAAATATTTGTAAACATTTTTTGAGTGCCTATGTATATCCTTGTCCTAGGTTGGGGAAGCCACGAGATGGGCTTTTTAAATGTTAACGGGAAGAAGGCAGCAGAGAGTAGGCAAAACGGGAAGAAGGCAGCAGAGAGTAGGCAAAACGGGAACAAGGCAGCAGAGAGTAGGCAAAACGGGAACAAGGCAGCAGAGAGTAGGCAAAACGGGAACAAGGCAGCAGAGAGTAGGCAAAACGGGAAGAAGGCAGCAGAGAGTAGGCAAAACGGGAAGAAGGCAGCAGAGAGTAGGCAAAACGGGAACAAGGCAGCAGAGAGTAGGCAAAACGGGAACAAGGCAGCAGAGAGTAGGCAAAACGGGAACAAGGCAGCAGAGAGTAGGCAAAACGGGAACAAGGCAGCAGAGAGTAGGCAAAACGGGAACAAGGCAGCAGAGAGTAGGCAAAACGGGAACAAGGCAGCAGAGAGTAGGCATAAATAAGTTGTGAGGTTAAGTGTGATGTCACATGGCTCGGTTTTGGGACCAATCGTTTAAAATACCAATCGTTTTTAATATACTATATTTAAAAAAAATTAATGTTCGTAAAATTTACTATGGAAAAAAAAAAAAAACTATGCAGGTGTCTGGTCTTAAGAAGGTGGCTATATTGATTTTGATTAAGAATATTCAGAGCTGACAGGTGGGAGTTAAATGTAGATATATATATTTTTTTTTTGCTTAGATGTTTGCCTTACTAGTTTCTACTGGCGGAGGCGCGCCATTTTCCACCACAGACCGTAGTCAATTTGGTGATATCAGGACATAAACCAGTGCTTGGATGCATGTGTGCATCTGTATGTACCTATGCTAGGTTTGTGCGCCCTCAGAAGCTAGCCCAACCAAAGTGCAATGGAAGGGCTTTACCACGAGGGCGCGTGTGAAAGTTGTGCAAGGGTGTGACTGTGGGATAGAGTCAAATGAAACTGAGGTAAGAAGAGAAGTCTTTCCCATAAGAAAATCCATATCAAGTATAATCACAGGATGGGAGATAATCGAAAAGGAAAGCGACTTAGGGGATTATAGATCATACAGGTAAGGCAAATGCAATGTAAGGTATAAAATGTTTAGACAGAGCAAGGACGTGATAGTCGGAAATGTTTAAGTAGTTTGACCTAGATTGGAGTACTGGACTTAGATTGGAGTACTGTTTAGGTGTGGAGTCCTTAGCGTAGAGAAGTGAACATACTAGAAATGATACAAAGAGATAAAACGGATTCCGGAATAAGTTATAAGGAAATATTAAATACAGCTTATCGGAAATTATTCAACGTGATTGAATACAGGTTAAGATATTCAAGACAATACGACTTTCTTCAAAATGCAGCTGCCAATTGAGGGGTCCATGTGATAAGGAAATTTAATTGAAGGTGTGAATGTCATGGAAACTGGGGCGAAGGATCAGTTAATGCGCCGCCATGGTTAATGCATCCAGTAGTAGATTAGATGCACATGGTTATACTTAGAACAAGTGAAGCTGGTTGTATAGAGACTGCAGCGTCTTCTAAACCAGTATAAAGTTAGATCCAAACCTTGACCCAGATTAGGATCCCTGATCTTATCCTTGACCTACATTATTCCGCGCTAACCGGAAGTACCGTCCATTCTTACCGTTATTGTATACCACAAGAAAAAGCGAGGGAATGGCGCATTAACAGAGGAAAGGTTTTACAAGATCTTGTACAGTTGATAAATACGATAGGGGTACAACATCTATACACATTACCTGTACCGACAACTTTATGTCTAGCGCTAGTCGTGATAACGTGGTTCAGCCATTAAAATATTGACGCATATCTACAGGCCCGCACAACCACACGCAATGACAGGCACGTACAGTAACAATTGAAAGCACAATTAGTTCACGTACAGTTGCATAGATGCACAAATGTATGTAATGATATCCAAGTACAAACGCCAAGCCCCCCCCCCCCCCGGCGCCTACAGCCAAGGCCCCCCCCCCCCCCTCGCCCGGCGCCTACAGCCAAAACCCACCTGGCGCCTACTTTCAAAACCCAGTGCTAGATGAGAAAAATGGACAATATGTGGAATAAAACTTGCGAAGAAACTAACACAAATGGATCACAACAGAGACATTACATAAAATAGAAGGAAAACAATTCCAGAACCCGAGCCACCAAAGCAGCACATACTATTACAAAGAGGTCAAGGCGTATAAGGAAAAGTAAAAGGGTAATTTGCCAAGCTGGCATGAGGCAGAAGCGACAGCAGAGAGGAAATAGATCATTCAAATAAAATGGTAAATATATACTGACAAACCAATCAAAGAACATCGGAGGAACAAACGATTGGTTAAGTATTTCAAAGAGTAAACAGGCCACCACAAGAAACACCAGCCATCCTACAAACAGTAAAAAAAAGGTAAAGCATTACTGCCGTAGGGGTGTGAGGTGTTAGCGATCTCACATTTCAAAGGATCGGCTATATGAGGGCGGTAGCCATCTCCCTCGCCGCTTTTACTTCCGACTGAACCGGTACCCATTTAAGGCTGGGTCGACCAGGGAGCCATTGCAGTCTGAAAAAAACATTGCCGCCTCAACTGGGGAATGAACCCAGGACCACTCAGATGCGAAGCCAGCGCGCTAACCACTGCGCTACGCGGCTCCAAACAGGGGAGACCCTAAACTTGGACAGGCAACTCACCAAGTAAAATAGAAAGGGCCATATCCAACAAGGGAAAGCGGCAGGACCAGATGGAATAGCAGAAGCCATAATGGCAGATAGATAAGGTTACATACATTGCACGGATTATTCAAGATGTGGAACTGCCTAAGGGACAGGATTTCGAAGGGAAGATCATGGACAGATCATATAGCTACGCTACGCATCATAGTAGAAACAAAGCATGGAATGGAAATCATCCCTATAGGCAAATGTTAGACTATGAAAGGGCGTTTGACTAGATCGAAGTACTCATGGCAATTTTTGAGGCTATGGGATACCAGAGAAGTACACAACCTTTCTCCAGGACATGTACAAAGACGGGGGTACATGGAGTACTGGCTGACAGCGTCGTAGGGGTGCAAACGGGGGCAAGATATTGCCTGCTCTCACCTTTCCTGTTCTTGTTGCTTATAGATTAGATAATGAAGACAATCAAAGGTAAAAAAACTGGTATTCACTGGACACTTACCACAATTGGAGGACCTGGACTACGCAGATCTGGTACTTTTGTCAGTCAAATGCAAGATAAACTTATAGGGTGAAAGAACAATCGGTCAAACGAACTGAATACAACAGCAAAAAATCAATTATGCTAGAGGGAGATTAGTTGGAGAAGTAGATGCATTTACCTATTTAGGCAGCACATCAGACACTGGAGGTACAGATGCAGACGTAAGGATCAGAATTGGAAATGCACGGACGGGGGGGGGGGGGGGGGGGAAGCAGCATTCCTGACACTAAACATTTGGAGATCCAAAGAAAGATCTCACACAAATTAGAACATTCAACGCAAGTGTCAAGTCGGTGCTGCTGTATGGAGCGGAGACGGAGAACGACCAAAGTCATACAACAGACTTCAGTCCTCGTTAACAGGCCTACGAAGAATAATGGGCATAAAGTGGCAGGACATGGTGAGGAATGAAGGCTTGGGAAAGGAGCCATCAACAGACATTGGAACAACAAATTAAGCAAAGAAAATGGGGCTGATAAGACAGCTGCGGAAGGCATTCTAACATAGCCAGACAGGCTCTTACGTGGAGTCAGGATCCTTCGGGGGGGGGGGGGGGGGGGGAAGAGGTAGACCCAGAAATACGTGAACAATTATTTTAATTATTTTTGGGGGCGTTCGCCTTATTTGTCTCTAATCCCCAAGGCGGTGTGCGTTGCACTGTGGTTTTTTTTTAAATTTTGCGCCTATCGGCCCAGTGCATCCGACTTCAGCATGCATTTTATGTAAAGGTCTGCTTCCTGCATTTTTAAAGCGTTTACTTCCTCCTGCATTTTCTAAGGGTTTGCTTCCCAGGGGTAACGGCCGGTGCTGTGGTGAGGATTGAACCCAGCACCTTCGGATTGTGAGCCGTGTCACTTACCACTAGGCCCCGCCGTCCCCTATACGTGAAAATAATTGAGAAGGAGATCCAATTTTATTCCACCTGGAGGCAGAAAAAGGACAGGACCGTGTACGCTGGCCGGATGCCGATGGCCTATGCACCGAGGGAAGCGACAGGCTTCGACAAGACTTCCTGCAATGCTGGTAGATAAGACTGGTTTGGGTGAAGAATCCGTTTTACACACAAGTGTACTAGGTTCGATGTGGTTAACCTCACACTGCAGTCAACCCTGATGTCATTGAGTTGTAAACTGTTAAGAGAACACGAAGGAAACTAGGCCACCCAAGCTAAAACAAGTTTCGTACTACGAAGACACTTCCTCTACAGCAGTGTCTATGGAACTACCTTTAAAAATGTTACCTTAGATTGAAGAGATGATTTGAGACGAGGCTGACGTTTAGTTAGGCAAAACACTGATCACAGAATGTTAGCCAGGGCCAGCAGAAATATACTGCCCAAGACCTTCGCCTGACCTCGGTCGTCCTGGAAACGGGCTGTTGAGGACAATTTGCTAACAAGGCGAGATTCGACGTGATCCCCGTAGTAGTGATCAACACGCAGATGAAATGGAGCATTACACGTCTGCCTGGAGGACCCAATCCACAATCAGCACGCTCGGGATGTGAGGAAAGCTACTGCAACCCTCGACTTAGCGTCCTTTTCAGGTGGCACAAGAGTAACCTACTCATTGTGGGCATTCTCAAACAGATGATTTCCACGTGCCATCTTGATTATTAAAACTACGCCTGAGCGGCTGATTAGCGCAGTGGTAGCACTATTGATTTAGAAAGTAGGCTACTGGCAGCACCAGTCAACCCAGTTGTAAATAGACACCTGGCTGATGTATAGAAAAGAGAAAAGACCGAGGAAGGGAAACTGGCCACCCGACATCAAAAAGATTTGGCTTAGTACAATGAATTCTTACGCTTCATCCCCGACGGCAGCTTCTACCACTCCAAAAAGGAAGTAAAAGTTAGGTGAAACTGCCCCAGACGTTCATACCTTGCACCCGAGCTCATGCTGCGCTACAACAAAATGACTAACGAGGTGGGGATCGATATTGCAATCCCTGTAGCGTGAGCTTAAACTTTGCTTTGCACTACAGCTAGGATCAACAAACCTGAAGGTAAAAAGAGCAACAACACGCTGGCAGAAAAATTACAAAAATGAATGCAGGATTTGAGTTTTTCTAAAACAAAACTTACCTCATTCAGGTGGAATAGAATCAGGCCACTGAAACAGGCCAAGCAATTTTGTCGTTCGAAGATACTTGTGTCGAACGAACTGACTGTTCTATTGTACTGGGTTGATGGTTCGTCTAGCATCCCGAGGCGCACTTGAGGTCAGCCGGTGTCACCTGGAAGTAGTGCACAATGCCAGTTTCCTAGGTAGGCTCAACATTTTGAAGATTAGGGTCGTTCCCTTCCTCGTTGACCAGACTGCTGTAACATTCTGTTTCCAGAAGCCAGGACGAAGACGTGAGGTGTGCTGTCAACTAGTTCACCTGACCCCGTCTACACTTCCCTTCCTCCAAACATCTTAAACCGCGACTTCAAGTACATGCATGGGTTTAACTTAACAACTTCATCATGTTTTTAAAACCGCAACATAGATTTCTTGGATACAGGCTTCCTGTATGAGCGCATGTAGTTGCGGACCCAGTGCTTTGAAAAGGCGATTCCATTTTTTGTTAATGTTATCAGGGCAAAGGGGCCATAAATGCATAGTACGCACCTTGTTGATTCCTAAAATAATGAAACAATGCCAAACGATCTGATAAACTAGTGAACCGCCGAGACTTTGAATAACAGAACTGGGGATCATACTGGAGTCCGTGAATAAGTCATGACTTTCAACTCACGCCCACACATTAAATACCCCGAGAATCTAGTTAGTTTCGCTCACTAAATTCGTGTTCTTAATCAAATTTCAGGGGCGGATTCAGCAAAAAATGACAGGAGGTACTCCGTAACTTACTACTTGGTGCCGACTTTGCAACATAGTAAATGCGCTTTTAGTTAGTTTAGTTGAAGAATCAACGTTATTGCACAAAGTTTAACCCATATTTCCGGGAGAATCTCAGCACAATGGACGAGCTCCGTAACACTGGCGTGGATCCCGTAACCGATTGGTTAAATTTTTAGCCTTCTTTTCTTCTTCTTCTTCTTCGTTCGTTCTCAATCTCCCGCTACCAAACCATGAAAGGGCTTAAGTAGCAGAATGTAGTCCGGAGAACGGAATGTGTTGTGTCGTAGTTTACAGCTTGACTGCGATATTTGCACCTTTCGGTCCAACACATCCGACTTCAGCAAGCATTTTTTGAGTACTGGGTTAGCATTCCCTCTTCGATCCCTTCTCCTTAGCCAGTCTCCCCTGCTGCAGCCTGTTAACCAGGATCACCGCGTGGGGGTGTAGAAGGGTCATGGCAGCTTTGGTTCACTGGCCCTGACGCTAGCAGTCAGCTATGGGGCGCTGACCACTGCAGCTCATGCGCTGCTCAGCTCTGGATCACTGGCCCTGACGCTAGCAGTCAGCTATGCTCGGCATCTTGATCCCTAGCCTAATTTTGAATTTGTGCGCGGGCAATCGGCCGATGTTTTTTTTCTCCAATGTCCACACACATTGAGTAGGTTTACTCTGTTGTGAGCCCTGAAAAGGACGTTAAGTTCCAGTAGCTTTCCACACATCATGTGCGTGCATGATGCAGGTGGACCAGAGTCCTACATGCACTTGTGCTATGCTTGGCTTCATCTGCATGTCGGTCATACTACGGGAATCACGTCGATCCCTCACCTTTGTTAGCCAGGCTGCCATGAGAACAGCTCGTTTCCAGGGAGGCCTACGAGGAAGCCGAGGTGAGGGTCTTGGCCAGTGTATTTTGCCTGACCCTGACTAACATGTGTGATCAGTATATTTTGTTCGATCTCTAACTGTCGAGGGATTTTTAACGTGTGCGACACTACACACAGGCGTCCGATCTCTACTATCCAAAGATCAGGGTAAAATACCAGAAAGTCCACGTGTAAAATCCCGGTCTCCACATTGATTTGAACCCGCCACCTTCAGCACCCGAAGCCGACGCTTAACCTTTTAACCTCTAGCCCACTCAGTCTCGGTAGTTAATGAGCTGACAGCAGCCAGCGACTTATAGATGGCTACTTGCATCTGGGTCAGCAAACCAAAGTTGACCTTGACCTTATTCCGCCTCCAAGTGGCGGCCCTGAAAACAGGCTGTACTAGTGTAGTCTGGCTTACAGAATAGAGATCGCAGTTGGATGATAATGTTGAATGCCCACAATTAGTAGAACTACTCTTTTGTGTGCCCTGAATAGGGCGTTCATTGGCAGCTTGCAGTAGATTTCGAAGAAAAATCTGTACCCCAAAAAGCCGGCTTAAACCGGATGTGTTGGGTCGAAAGGAGCATATATTGCAGCCTCGCTGTAAACTACGACACATCATCACATACGTCCTTTTCAGGACGAACTCCGAAGAATAACGCCACATGATTGTTTGATTACAAGTTCTTCAACGGTGGTTGTACAGCGGCATGCCCTTTTCTTCTTCGTCTTCATCTTCTTTGTCTTCTTCTTCCTCTTCTTCTTTGTCTTCTTCTTCCTTTTCTTCTTTTTCTTCTTCTTTGCCTGCTTCTTCTTCCACTTCATTTTCTTTTTCTTTGTCTTGGTTTTCTTCTTCCTCTTCATCTTCTTCCTCTTCATCTTCTTCCTCTTCATCTTCTTCCTCTTCATCTTCTTCCTCTTCATCTTCTTCCTCTTCATCTTCTTCCTCTTCATCTTCTTCCTCTTCGTCTTCTTCCTCTTCGTATTCTTCTTCTTCCTCTTTTTTCTTATTCTTTTTCTTCTTCGTATTTTTTTCTTATTCCTTGTCTTCTTCGTCTTCCACTTCGTCTTCTTTTTCTTTGTCTTGGTTTTCTTCTTCCTCTCCATCTTCTTTTTCGTCTTCTTTGTCTTCTTCTTCTTTTTCTTCTAATTTGTTTGTTGTCTTCTTCGTCTTCTTCTCCTCGTTCTTCTTTTCTTCTTCATCATCTTCTTTTTCCTATTCTTTGTCTTTTTCTTCTCCTTTCTTCTTCTTCTTCTTCTTCTTCTTCTAGGTTTCCTTCTTTTTCTTTGTTCGCGTTCGTCGTAAATATTACTTGTTGACGCTATATCTGCAATTTTAGCATGAACCATCCGATATCAGCAAGTCATGAGAGGGAACGGGGGGAGGGGGGGGGAAGGTGAGGTTTACCTGTCCTTCGATCCCTGTTGGGTCACAAGAACATGTCATGCCCCACTTATACAGACAAGAGAGAGAGAGTCTAGCCCGGGGCAGCGATCAGCTCGAACAGTTGTCCGTGACCAGGGAAGACCTGAAATGTGCAGTCTCATTGTGTACTTCACTGGGCTAGATGTATAGCATCAGTTGATAGAAGAAGAAGAAGAAGAAGAAGAAGAAGAAGACGTAGAAAAAGAAGAAGAAGAAAAAGATGAAGAAGAACAGAAAGAAGAAGAAGAAGGAGAAGGAGGAAGAAGAAGGAAAAGGAAGACAAAAAATAAGAATAAGAAGAACTAAGTTCAGTTTCTCATTTTTATTTAATCCCTGCGACGCCACGACCATTCCTGATTACTTTTTGGCAGACTCAATTGGTGCTTTAAATGGAGTAGTGATTTTTTTTTTTCCGTTGCCTATTTTTCTAATCCCCAAGGCGGTATGCGTTGCACTGTATTTTTATTTTGCGCCTGTCGGCCCAGTGCATCCGACTTCACCATGCATTTTTTGTAAGGGTCTGCTTCCTCCTGCATTTTCTAAGGGTTGCTTCCCCGGGGTAACGGCCGGTGCTGTGATGTGGATCGAACCCAGCACCTTCGGGTTGTGAGCCGTGCCACTTAACCACTAGGCCACGCTGTCCCCTGAGTAGAGATATTTGAAACTTGTAACGTCATCGATGTCTTCATTGTCTAGATCAGAGCTCTTCAGCCTGGACGGTAGCTCCCTCTAGTGGATGATTTTAGCTTCCAGGTGGACTGTAGCAGAATAATTGCATTCTGTATTATAAATATATTATTACTATTACTATTATTATTATTATTATTATTATTATTATTATTATTATTATTATGACAATGCAGAGGCTATACAACCTCAGGAAACTATGGTAGATTACCAGCACACCAACAAAAGTGACAATTTTGAGAACCTGTGTTTTATCCGTGGCGGCATGGGACTGTGAAATATGGAGTTACCCAAATCTCAAAGAAGAGAGTCTAGTTCTTCCAGTCGAAATGTTATAGAAAGGTTCTCAGAATATCATGGACCGAAAAAAATAAGAATGCTGACATTTGATAAGAGTTTGGCATAGAAGAGAAACTGGTTCATAAATTCCATCATGACCAGAAAATGAAAATACTTTGACCACATCAAAAGAAGACAATGGTCTCGAGAGAATGATAATAGAAGTTATAGTGCCGGACAAGAAAGACAGGGGCAGACGAAGAAAGTGATGGCACCAAGATGTCAGGGAATGCTAGGGCTGGACTTTGGAGCAGGCTGCAGTTTTGGTAGACACATTTCTTTAAGACGGGCTGTGATAGGAGCCCCGCTCTACAAAGGACATGTCACATGATGATGATCTATTAAGAACATGCAAAATATAGATCATGGACAATCGTGTAATTTTCTTCAATTTACATTTTAAAGGCCGGTAAGGAAACTTTCTATATATCTTCAATCAACTTGTTAGACGGCGTGGGGAGATGTGACCCCTTTTGTTTCATATTTTTTTGGCAGGTGAAAATCCACAGATGACTTGCCAGGTCAATCCCAGCATCTGTTAGTCCCTGAAATATACGATCGCCTATTCTTGAGACTGGTGGAGGTGGAAGCGTCAATTAGAAAAAAGTTAGACCCGCAGCCAGTCAGGCGCCGTCTTAGCCGCTCCGCTAACCAAATAACCAAGACATGTTGTTATAGCCACACACTGCCCTTTTCCCGACAAATTCTCTGTGGGGCGAGAATACCTAGAATAATTTGAGTAGATTTTTAACTTGAATTTTGACCGAGCAGCGGCCGTTAGGCCTACTCTTTTCGATTTCCAACTGTTAAGAGATTTTTAACACGCGCGCCACTGCACACGGGTGTCTGATCTCACTACTCAGACATAGATCAGGGTAAATATTTACCGGATGATCAACGTGAGAAAATCCAGGTGTCTCCACCGGGATTTGAACCCACGACCTGCCGGAAACTTTACCCTCATGAAAGTAATAAAAGTTACCGCCAAGTATAACGATGTTGACGATCACAGCTCTATAGTAAAGTTAGATTCGTGTACTGGATTGTCTGTGTCCATTTTCTTGATTTTTCTTATGTCAGTCTTTGAGCACTCGATGTTCATGGCACATGTACTGGGTTTAGCTGTGGCTACCTGCAGCTTCATTTCTTCTTCTTCTTCTTCGTTCGTTCTCAATCTCCTACTACCAAACCCTGAAAGGGCTTAAGTAGCAGAATGTAATCCAGAGAATGGAATACGTTGTGTCGTAGTTTACAGCTTGGCTGCGATATTTGCACCTTTCGGTCCAACACATTCGACTTCAGCAAGCATTTTTTGAGTACCGGGTTAGCATTCCCTCTTCGATCCCTTCTCCTTAGCCAGTCTGCCCTGCTGCAGCCTGTTTTCCAGGATCACCGCGTGGAGGTGTAGAAGGGTCTTGGCAGCTATGGGACGCTGGCCCTGACGCTAGCAGTCAGCTATGAGTCGCTGACCACTGCAGCTCATGCGCTGCTCAGCATCTTGATCCCGCAGCTTCATTTGACCCAGCTGTCTGCAAGTAAGTACCAAGCTGACGGAAAAAGGCAGCGAGGAATGGAACTGCCCACCCCACCTCCCAAAGTTTCGTCTTAGTACCTGAAGGTTATAACACTTCATTCCCAACGGCGGTGTCAGATATGGAACTACATTTGCCTGACAGATGTTCAGGTAGGAATTGTGTTATTCGTTGTGTCGTTTGAATTACAGAATAATCTATTCTAGTCTCCCCCCCAGTCTTTGAGAGGATTATTCATACTCTTCTTTTTCTTCTGCGTCTGTTCTCACTCTCCCTCTATCAAGTCCTGCAAATGGCTTTGCAAGTAACAAGATGTCGTCCGGGAGGGATGGGGGGGGGTGGGGGGGGGGGGGGAGGGGGTCACGAAGAAAACCGTGAGGTCATCGCTGGTCCCAAACAGCTTTCCGAGCATAGTCGCTCCACCAGGCCAGGCTGCCTCTATTTGGTCTGCATAGGTAGGGCATTCTTGCAGAATATGTTCTGGTGTTTGCTTGGGTGCTCTACAATCGCACGTGGTAGTGTCTGTGAGACCCATTCTGTTGTAGTGGACCTTGAGTCTACAATGTCCCGTTCTGATTCTTAAGATCTTTATCTGCCTATCTCTGCCAAGTTTGGTCTATGCTGTGATTTTCTGACTTGTATTATTTGTGCTGTGTTCTCCATTCTGTCCTCATGGATCGTTTGATGAGTGTCATTGCTTCTTTACAGCTCTGTGGATGTGGATGGGCATACTTTACCAACAGGCCAGTCGCCATAATAGAATATGTAGACCTCACTAGGTCGGAGCGGATGCTGCACAGCTTGTGTGTCAGCCCAAGCCTTTGCCAGGTCTGGCATCTCATTTCCCTATAGAGTGGGCACTCCTGCACAAAGTGTTCAAAATGCTGGCTCCCTGTTCCACGTGAGCATTTAGCAGTGTGTGAGATCTTAGTAGTTATAGATGGCTTGGCTTCGTTCATTCTCAATCTCCCGCTACCAAACCCTGAAAGGGCTTAAGTAGCAGAATGTATTCCAGAGAACGGAATGCGTAATGTTGTAGTTTACAGCTTGACTGCAATATCTGCACCTTTCGGTCCAACACATCTGACTTTCGCAAGCATTTTTTGAGTACCGGGTTAGCATTCCCTCTTTGATCCCTTCTCCTTAGCCAATCTGCTTTGTTGCAGCCTGTTATCCAGGATCACCGCGTGGAGGTGTAGAAGGATCTTGACAGCTCTGGTTCACTGGTCCTAACGCTAGCAGTCAGTTATGGGTCGCTGACCACTGCAGCTTATGCGCAGCTCAGCATCTTTGTAGGTATAGATGATCTAGTAGTCTGCAGTGACCAGTTTTTCAGCAAAATAAGGTAGTTTTTTCGTTACTTTTGAGTTGGTAAATTTGGCCTGGTCTATTGCCTATGTTCATGTCTTCTCTCCGCTGATGTATAATATTGATTTCGGATGATGTTATTGATCTCTCGGTATTGTACTCGATGATTAAATGAAGCGTGTGTCAGAAGACACGCCTGACACTGTTCGCTGTAATTTTGCAATTAAAACTGGCATTGGGAAGCATATGTATATTTATAGATGTAGGAAAACTTGTCAGAGAGAAACATTTATGTTTCGGTATGACAACTGTTCAAGCGAATATATCAGCTCTACGGCATTGTAATATATATTAGGGGCCGATATATCGGCTCTACGGTGCGAATCGGTCAGCTATAAGATTATGCAACGTTCATATTATAACTCTAAATATGAGAAATATAGACTTTGTATGAGGAATAACAAAACAACAATGACATATTTTGTGATTAAAATAGGATTTCAAATTTTACTAATAAAATAACATGGCATATTTTGTTTAGATAATAACAATGGCATTTTTTGTTAATATAATAACATGGCATATTTTGTTAAGATAATAACAATGACATATTTTGTTTATAAAATAACATGGCATATTTTGTAAATAAAATAACATGCACATTTTGCTAATAAAATAACATGGCACATTTTGTTTTAAAAATATCATATGATGGTTCCTTTATGACTGACCTTTGTATTTTCAATTGGAAGACTAGACTGTAACCTGATCAGAAGGAAGAGAGCAGAGAGAATGTTCTGTCACTCCATCTGGCAAATCTCTCCAGCTATAGCAATTTTAAAAAAATAGAAAAAGAAAGGGACCTAGGGGTAATAATAGATCACACAAGTAAGGTGAGTGAGCAAGTCCAAGTAGCAGTGGAAAAGGCAAATGTAATGTTAGGTATGATAATAAGACATATTACGTATAGGAACAAGGTTGTGATAGTCAAACTGTATAAAGCATTAGTTAGTCCTAGATTGAAGTATTGTGTACAGGTGTGGAGTTCTTATCGTAGAAGAGATATAAACATGCTGGAAAGGATACAAAAAAGAGCGACAAAACTTATTGTTGGATTCCAGAATTACAGTTATAAGGAAATACTCAGAAAAACCGGCCTACAGTGTCTAGAAAAGAGAAGAATTCGAGGTGATCTAATACAAGTTTATAAAATAAATAAGGTTAAGGATACATTAGACTATAACAAGTTTATCAAAGTATAGCCGCCTACAAGAATAGGATGGCACATATACAAATTAGCTCAAGAAAGGTGCAGATTAGATATTAGGAAATGCTTTTTTAGTCAGAAAGTGGTAAATGCTTGGAATGCATTGCCACAGGAAATAGAGAAGGCGGCGTCAATTATTGCATTCAAGAATAGGTTGGATGCGGATAGTTTTTAAATCTAGTGAAGTAAAAATAAACTGATTGTATACAGACTCTTCAGAGTCTTCTAAATCAGTATAAAGATGTTAAGTCAAGTTAAGTTACTTTAAGTCAAGTCAAGTTATGATAAGTCAAGTCAAGTTATGTTAAGTCAAGTTAAGTTACATTAAGTCAAGTTAAGTTAGGTTAAGTCAAGTTACTTTAAGTCAAGTCAAGTTATATTAAGTCAAGTCAAGTTACTTTAAGTCAAGTCAAGTTATGTTAAGTCAAGTCAAGTTACATTAAGTCAAGTCAAGTCAAGTCAAGTCATGTTTAGTCAAATCAAGTTACTTAAGTCAAGTCAAGTTAGGTTAAGTCAAGTCAAGTTACTTTAAGTCAAGTCAAGTTATGTTAAGTCAAGTTAAATTACTTTAAGTCAAGTCAAGTTATGTTAAGTCAAGTCAAGTTACATTAATTCAAGTTAAGTTAAGTCAAGTCAAGTCAAGTCAATTCAATTTACATATGTAAGAGGAAGTTATTCGAATATGTACATATTGTACAACGTTTACGTGAGCTTAATTAGTACGCAGCTCCGATACATCGGCTTAGGACTGGTTGCACATATTGCTGCTAATGCCACTCGAACTTCAGTTAGAAGCTAAAAGACCAGAGAGAAGATCAGCTCTGATTGCCAAAGAGCTTGCCAGATACAGAATTGAAATAGCAGCTCTAAGTGAGACTCGCTGGACAGAAGATGGCTAACCTACAGAAATTGGTGAGACTCGCTGGACAGAAGATGGCTAACTTACAGAAATTGGTGAGACTCGCTGGACAGAAGATGGCTAACTTACAGAAATTGGTGAGACTCGCTGGACAGAAGATGGCTAACTTATAGAAATTGGTGAGACTCGCTGGACAGAAGATGGCTAACTTACAGAAATTGGTGAGACTCGCTGGACAGAAGATGGCTAACTTACAGAAATTGGTGAGACTCGCTGGACAGAAGATGGCTAACTTACAGAAATTGAAGCCGGCTGTACCTTTTTTCAGGAAGGGACGTGAAGTCAAGCCTGACGTGAGTCGGGTGCCGGCTTTGCTATAAAATCAAGCTCGGTTAGTGGTCTCCCCAGTGCTCCAAAGGGGGTTAATGACCGTCTAATGGTGTTGAGGATCACCTTGACCGGAAACAAACAAGCCTCCATCATCAGTGCATATAGGCCAACTATGAGTAACTCGGAAGACACAAAGGAAAAGTTCTGCCATGATTTGGAAACACTAATCGACGCTGAACCAAATAAAAATAAATTGATAATTCTGGGTGACTTCCATGCTCGAGTGGGTGCTGACTTTGTTTCATGGGACGGGGGGGATTGGCAGGAATGGCATCGGTAGCTGCAATAGTAACGGACACCTTCTCTTGAAGACCTGTGCAGAGACGAAAGTCTGATTACCATTTCAATGTTTCGTTTTCCTGACCACTATAAAACCACTTGGATGCACCCACGATCAAAACACTGGCACCTGATAGGTTATATCATTGTTCGCAGAAGGGATCGCCAGGATGTACGTGTGACAAAGGCTATGTACGGATCAGATGGGATCGCCAGGATGTACGTGTGACAAAGGCTATGTGTGGATCAGACGGGATCGCCAAGATGTACGTGTGACAAAGACTATGTGGAGAGAAGAATGCTGGACAGACAACAGACTGATAATTTCTAAAACCTTCGTATCCTAGCTCCTAGTCGCCCACAAAACACTATAACCTCAAAACATCTCAACATCTCCAGTCTCAGAGATAACTGCGCACGACAATCTTTTTCTCAACCTGACAGATCAGCTAAATAGAATGGGCAATGCTATGACTGACATAGAATCCAGTTGAGCCGCCTTTATCTGAACGGTTCACTCTACTGCTGTTGATGCTCTCGGTACCTCTAAACACAACCATCAAGATTTGTTTGATGAGAACCGTGAATTGATCAAGCCCCTGCTAGACGAGAAGCACCGGATCCACCGAGCATACACTAACCATCCTCAATCTGGCGAAAAGGAATGACTTCACCAGAACTCGAGCGACTGTTCGGCGACAGCTCCGTGATATGCAAGATACGAGCGCATGTGGTCAGCGACCCATAGCTGACTGCTAGCGCCAGGGCCAGCGAACCAGAGCTGCCAAGACCCTTCTACACCTCCACGCGGTGATCCTGGATAACAGGCTACAGCAGGGAAGACTGGCTAAGGCGAAGGGATTGAAGAGGGAATGAAGTCGGATGTGTTGGACTGAAAGGTGCAAATATCACAGTCAAGCTGTAAACTACGACACAACACATTCTGTTCTCCAGACTACGTTCTGCTATTTAAGCCCTGTCAGGGTTTGGTAGAGGGAGATTGAGAACGAAAGAAGCCAAGCCAAGCCATATGCAAGATACGTGGCACAGACGCAGATGAGATTCCGACTTTTGCTAACAGGCATAATATGAGGAATTGTTACAGTGTTCTGCAGACTGTCTACGGTCCGTACAGATCAGGTCTGACACCGCTCCAAAGTGAAGATGACAATTCTGTAATCAGTGAGAAAGATAAGCTCCTGGTAAGATGGGCCGAACATTTTGCTAAGGTCCTTAATAGACCCTCTACTGTTAATGAAGAAGCAATTGATCATCTACCACAAATAGTAATGAATGAGAGCATGGCTGATCGTCCGACCAAGCAGAAAACTAGGGCCGCGACTTCCCTCATCGCAAACGACAAAGCTCAGGAAGCTGACATCCATCCCAGCAGAGATCTATAAAGCTGACACCATGCCAGCAGAGATCTATAAAGCTGACATCCATCCCAGCAGAGATCTATAAAGCTGACACCATGCCAGCAGAGAACTATAACGCTGACATCCATCCAAGCAGAGATCTATAAAGCTGACAACATGCCAGCAGAGATCTATAACGTTGACAACATGCCAGCAGATATCTATAAAGTTGACACTATGTCCGCAGAGATCTATAAAGCTGACACCATCCCAACAGAGATCTATAAAGCTGACACCATCCCAGCAGAGATCTATAAAGCTAATGGCCAAAAAAATGACTGAGAAGCTTACTCAGTTGTTTTGCGAAACAGGGAATAAAAAGAGCATCCCACAAGAATTCAAAAACACTTCCATTGTTCATTTACATAAAGCGTAAAGGAAGTAAACAAATATATCTCTGCTGTGTGTAGGAGGAAAAGTGCTTGCAAAAACTCTTCTCCGCAGACTAAATCTTCACCTGGAGCAGGGGTTACTACCCAGGATCCTATGTGGCTTTGGGAAGAACTGTGGGACCATCGATATGATCTTTGCTACAAAGCAGATCCAAGAGAAGGGTCAAGAACAGAATGGTTCTCTCCATACGACGTTTGTGGACCTCACTAAGGCATTTGATACTGGAAATTGTAACAGTCTGTGGAGAGTTATGGCCAGGTTTGGGAGACTCGCATCATTTGTTGCAATTGTGCAACAATTTCATGATGGCATGCCTGCGCAAGTCTTTGATCAGGGAGGTAGAAACTGGTTGTATACACACTCTGTAGGGTCTTCTAAAGACGTTAAGTTAGTTAAGTTAAGTTAAGGTTACTCTGTTCCCTTTAGTGTTACTAACGGTGTGAGGCAGGGATAGGTGCTGGCCCCGGCTCTTTTCAGAAATGTTTTTTTCTGCCATGCTGTGGAATGCCTACAGAACCTGAGTTAGGTACTCTTGACGACTGTATTTGGTGGCGGGTTACAGTGGCTCGTCTCACATCCCGAGGCGTACTTGACAAATCGGACTGTAGTTCTCTTGGATGTAGTGCAATGCGTTGCTCTTCAGTAAGCTCACCACTAAGGGGAGAACAGTGCCGAGCCCCACCTCGTTAGCTAGACTGTCATGAACCAGTTTCAAGAGAGAACAGCTTGGACGTGAGATTGGGTTTTTTGATCAATATGTTTCCCCTGATCCTGACTAACATAGTCTGATCAGTAGGTTTCACCTGCTCCCGACTAACATAGTCTGATCAGTATGTTTCACCTGACCCTAACATAGTCTGATCAGTATGCCTTCCCTTACCATGACTAACTTAGTCTGATCAGTATGTTTCA
Source organism: Ariolimax columbianus (assembly GCA_036924085.1). NCBI lineage: Eukaryota > Metazoa > Mollusca > Gastropoda > Stylommatophora > Arionidae > Ariolimax > Ariolimax columbianus. The sequence continues at coordinate 19,648,918 of JAVGWX010000022.1, forward strand.
CCTGACCCTGACTAACATAGTCTGATCAGTATGTTTCACCTGACCCTGACTAACATAGTCTAATCAGTAGGTTTCATCTGACACTGACTAACTTAGTCTGATCAGTAGGTTTCACCTGACCCTGACTAACATAGTCTGATCAGTAGTTTTCACCTGACACTGACTAACTTAGTCTGATCAGTAGGTTTCACCTGACACTGACTAAATTAGTCTGATCAGTATGTTTCCCCTGACACTGACTAATTTAGTCTGATCAGTAGGTTTTACCTGACACTGACTAACGTCGGTAGGTTGAGCCGATATATCGGCGTGGGACACTTCCCACTTTCCTGCCATATGTCCTGAACAATGTTAGTCATGGTCAGGTACGATTGGCCGTTCAAGGCTCCTACCTCCCTGCCACGCAGTGGTCCCTGGAAATGGGTTGTTATCATGTCAGCCTGGTTAACATCGTGTGGGATCGACGTAATCCCCGTAGTTTTGACCGACCCACAGATAAAACCAGGCACAGCACAACCGCCGTGTAGACCCCATTTTCACCAACATGTGTGAGGAAAGTTACAGCAACCGCCACTTTACGCCCTTTGTAGGGCGCACAAAAAAATAATTTGACTCCTGATTATCAACAACATATATTGTTGTTAATTATGTATTATGCATTCATGTCTAAACACTTTGGTATTTAACATTTGATACTTCAGTCCTGCATTAATTGACTTAAATACTTATAATGCATTGCCACGGTAAATAGTGGAGGCAGGGTCAATTAATGCATTCAATAATAGATTGGATGCTCATAAGTATTTTAAAATCAAGTGAATATTAAAAACACTGGCTGTATACGTGCTTTATAGTCTCCTAAACCAGTTTAAAGATGTTAAGCTAAGTTCAGTTAAGTAAAGGTTATCTCTAATAAAAATTGTATCCAATAGCCAAAATAAGCAAATTAGGTGGCATGAGGTTTGTCTACTTAGCTTACAATACAAACGCACCTGGTTCGAATCGTGTTGTACTCAGCTTACAGACTGTGGGTTTTTTAATAAATGTATGTCATCTTCTTCCAGTCAATCAAGGTGTTGTTGCTGTTGTTGTTTAATGCCCACAATGAGTAAGTTTACTATTTCGGTACAAGGATGTATGCAAGCGAGATATCAATGACGCAGGAACAGATTTGGAATCATGGGAACAGGCCGCCATGGAGCGGAAAGGATTCAGCATGGAATACAGACAAAGGAGATACTGATTGCTGATATGCTAAAGACTCAGAGTTTGAGAAGACGCGCAACACCATGCGATGCCGCAAACGATCCTAATTTTTCTTGCACACACTGTGGAAGACGCTTCTCTGCCTGGATTGGTCTTACGAGTCACATTCGTTACCGTCATGGACTGTAGTTGCATACTTTTTTCAAAGCACAATTACTATCGTCTGACAAGATGGAAGGAGCTAATGGGGAGTAGTTTACTAATTTAAAAGCCTAAAAATGGTGTCAAGTGGCTGGTTGTAGTAGCTTTCCTCACATCCAGAGCGTGCTAATGAAGGTGGACAGAGATCCTTAAGGCAGCTGTGCACTCACTACTACGGGGAACACGTCGATCCGCATCTCGTCAGCCAGCCTAATATTTATTTTTTTCATTCGCCTTATTTATCTTATCCACAAGGCGGTGTGCGTTGCACTGTGGTTTTTATTTTGCGCCTGTCTGCCCAGTGCATCCGACTTCAGCATGCATTTTATGTAAGGGTCTGCTTCCTCCTGCATTTTCTAAGGGTTTGCTTCCCTGGGGTAACGGCCGGTGCTGTGATGGGGGTCGAACCCAGCGCCTTCGGCTTGTGAGCCGTGCCACTTAAACACTAGGCCACGCCGTCCCCTCCAGCCTAATATGAAAACAGTCTGTATCCAAGGAACTATATATGGAAGAGAGATAGTGGTCTTGGTCAGTATATTAGGAACTATATATGGAAGAGAGATAGTGGTCTTTGTCAGTATATTAGGAACTATATATGGAAGAGAGATAGGGGTCTTGGTCAGTATATTAGGAACTATACATGGAAGAGAGATAGTGGTCTTGGTCAGTATATTAGGAACTATATATGGAAAAGAGATAGGGGTCTTGGTCAGTATATTAGGAACTATATATGGAAGAGAGATAGGGGTCTTGGTCAGTATATTAGGAACTATATATGGAAGAGAGATAGTGGTCTTGGTCAGTATATTAGGAACTATATATGGAAGAGAGATAGGGGTCTTGGTCAGTATATTAGAAACTATATATGGAAGAGAGATATGGGTCTTGGTCAGTATATTAGGAACTATATATGGAAGAGAGATAGGGGTCTTGGTCAGTATATTAGGAACTATATATGGAAGAGAGATAGTGGTCTTGGTCAGTATATTAGGAACTAAATATGCAAGAGAGATAGGGGTCTTGGTCAGTATATTAGGAACTATATATGGAAGAGAGATAGGGGTCTTGGTCAGTATATTAGGAACTATATAGGGAAGAGAGATAGTGGTCTTGGTCAGTATATTAGGAACTTTATATGGAAGAGAGATAGTGGTCTTGGTCAGTATATTATGAACTATATATGGAAGAGAGATAGTGGTCTTGGTCAGTATATTGTGTCTGACCCTGACACGGCGTCTGGACTGAAGGCTCTCTTAAAGCCATTAATCTCTTCTTACCTCACAATCTGTTTTTGTTAACTCTGTCCAACAATCACACTCTAACACAACTCGAACACGCGCCCCCAAGGTGAGGCCCTTGCTCACTTTGGTTCGGTTGACATATGAGATCGCTCTAATTAGCATAGGCGTACACATGCACCCAAGCACTGGTTAATACGTTTTGATATCATCTAATGGTGTGTGATTTGTGGTGGAAAAGGGCGTGCCTCCGCCAATATAATACAGAGAGGAAAACCTTTCAACAACAACAACAAAAGACATATTGGTCAGTATGTTGTGTCTGACCGGACTAACGTCTCAGTTCCCTGTGAACTGGTACCTGACAAAGTCAGGGGGAAAATTTCTGAGCCACCACGGGACCTACGGAGTTTGTGCTGCATCGTCGGCACCTGAAGCAATGACAGGAACTGAGCACGAGTGGGGTGGGGGGGGGGGGGGGGTGGGGGCGCCCAGGTGTAATGAAGCCTATGAGACATCTCTCATTTCCTGGAATCGATGAGTTAAAACACTAGCTAGGTAAATCAAACACTGTCGACGGGGATGAAGTGTTAAAGCCTTAACTGGGGTGACCCGATTCTGTCCTCGTCTTCATACGCAAGCCACGCTCACATTTACAGCAGGATAAACACGGAGGATGATATTGAATCTGGTAAATTTGTCGCTAGAAGACACCGCTGTGCCACTATACAATTCACAAACACATTTAAAGCATTAAAAAAAATATACAGTGCGCTTTTAAATTCTTCTTCATTCGTTATCAATCTCCCGCTACCAAACCCTGAAAAGGGCTTTGCAAGTAGCAAGATGGTGTCCGGAGAACGGAATGCGTTGTATCATAGTTACAGCTTGACTGAGATATTTGCACCTTTCGGTCCGACACATCCGACTTCAGCAGGCATTTTTTTAGTACCGGGTTCGATCCCTTCTCCTTAGCCAGTCTGCCATGTTGCTTGTCAATTCCATTAATGTGGTCCTCTGAATCGATTTAGACAGCTGAAGAATATAGGTCATTTAACAATGGGATCGCCGTACAGTGCGCTGTAATTATGTTATCTTAAGCGATAATTAAAGTGTAGCAATAATTATGTAACATTTATCAGCAACAGAGAAATATAGATTTTAGGTATTCGATTAGAGGACTTGACTATCAGCAGCTCATATCTGAGGTGCACTGGGGCTGATTTATATTGCTGAGGAATATAAGTCGTTTGCAGCTGCAGTCATCTAGCTGTGTGCAGAGATATTTTGTATCTCCCCCTCCCTCCCCCATATACAAAAATATATGGTTTTAAACTCTTACCACCTTGGTCAAAGACCTGTTTCCAGAACGTTCTGCCACCTGCTCCCCACATTTAAAAAAAAACACCAGCCATATAAAAACAATACATATACCAACATCTCAATTTGCATCTACAAATCTAATATATTTTTAGCAATATAAAATATTACCTTCCTTTTGTCGCTGGTGCTGTACTTTCAACCACAGACACGGGCGGCCTCATTGGTGATTCTATATGTATGTATATCAAATTTGCACTTTCATATGTTTAAGATATTCCTGCTTTGGACAAGTCACCATAAAATGTCATAACGCAGTCAAAGGAGGACTAATCTACTACCAAGCGAAGAAATAGTCCCAAACAGTTCAGCCGGCCAACAAAATAAGGGTGAAAGGTCACAGCCAGTATTTCCGCTACTAAATAAAAAGCGATGCTGGGCACGCCACTTAACTTAGTCACAAAGCGAAAAATAAAAATGTACAAGAAAAACAAAATCTGCATGTGTGTGTTCGCGCTCGCCTTGACATCTGCTTGAACCCTCGCTGGTTTTTACGGAATCTAAAATGGCCAACGCGTGATCCTGTTTGCTTGAGTTACGCTGTCTAGACTTGGTCGAGCTTTGCATATTTATATGTTGTTTTCCTCATATGTTCATCTGTGGTCGAAAGGACTGACTTTCGATCATTGAATGGCATTCATTCTGAAAAAATTGCGGGAACTTGTGAGAACAATATACAAAAATAAGTCAAGAGTTTGGATTATATATAAACATTTAGAAAACAGAGGCTATGAAAAGTGGGAAAAGCGACAAGAAACCATGTAGATAAAAATAAAAGATCAACTATTGGAACAGGTAGAGAGTTTCTCCTATCTAGGTCATAAAATAACGGAAGAAGGCAGATGTGAGAAAAAAATCAGAGAGAGAACAGGTATGACCAAGATGGTATTCAGCAACATGCGACACATACTGACATTCAAAGAGATAAATCATAAATTAAAAATGAGAATTGTCAGGTAGATAAGTATTCTCGTCACTACTTTATGGCGCAGAAACATGGACAACGAAAAACAAGCTGAAAAAAAGTATTGAAGTCTTCGAAATGTGGGTTTATAGAAGATTAAGTGACATTTCTTGGAAAATAAAGACGAAAACAAATGTGAAGATATTGAAAGAGTTGGGGTTCAAAAGAGAAGTAATGACCGAATTCAGGGTTAGACTCTGCTGAAGACGGATGTGTTGGACCGAAAGGTGCAAATATCGCAGTCAATTTGTAAACTAGCGACACAACGCATTCCGTTCTCCGGACTACATCCTGCTACGTGTAAATCCCTGTTCAGGGTTTGGTAGCAGGAGACTGAGAACGAACGCAGAAGAAGAAGAAGAGGGTTAGACAGTTACGTTATTTTGGTCATATAACAAAACATACCTCCTTGTTGAAGCCTATACTAGAGAGTAGGGTGGAAGGCAGTCGTTCAAGATTCAGACCCTGTTTTAAGTGGGTGGATAACATCAGGAGATGTACTAGACAATGCCTCTCAGATTACACCATTACGGTAAGAGATAGAGTGCACTGGAGATCCATTTCAGTGCATCTTTGAAGCGGAGATGGCACTTGAACTGAACATTTTAAACCAACATATGAGCTCTCATTCTCGTCTGAAGTATGTATAAATAGCGAGGACATTCTTTCACGCCAAATGTGCAGCAAATGTAGGAAAATCCGTCAGTTTAGGGAACAGAGCACTGTCGAATATCAGCGAATGGCGAGACATAATCGTTTTTAACTTGCAAATGCATTTTAGCCTTTGAAAAATGTGAATAACGCATTGTATATCATTTGCAAATACGTATAAAAATACGAGACATAGATACTGAAGATAGGAGGCCCTCACGGGGCAACAAAGCGCAGAACATTGGCAGTCTCTGAACGGGGACCGAATTCACAACACAGAAACCAGTCGTCGTTGATGCTGAATATTTGAAAACGTGCAGATGGGCGGGGCATGTAGGGCGTATGCCGGACAGCAGATGGTCACGAAATTGATGTCGTAGTACCTCTACTACTTTAAACGATACTCGAACGTCCACCAATGCGATGGAGAGAAGATGGCCTGAATAACACTCTTGGTATAATGTAACCCTCCAGAGCAAAAACCGTGTGTGGCACCTGGCATCTGGCCCTTTGCCGAATTGAATACCAGGATTACATATTACAGATGCACGTGCGAAATAAACAAAATAAAAGAAATCTTACCTTAAATATGCAAAATAATAGCACAATTAAACAAATATGCAGAACTACAATAAACAAAATCTTACCAAAAGCATATACAGAACTACATTGAGTAAAAATCTTACCAAATAATATGCAGAACTACAATGCAGAAAATGTTACACCACAAAAAATTAAGAACTTGAACAAATAAATCTTACCTTTTAGGATACAAAACTACAAAACAACTATAAACCAAATCTTACCAAAAGTATACAAAACTAATATAAACAAAATCTTACCAAAAAGTATACAAAACTATAATAAACAAAATCTTACCAAAAGTATACAAACCTAAAATAAACAAAATCTTACCAAAAGTATACAAACCTAAAATAAACCAAATCTTACCAAAAGTATACAAAACTAATATAAACAAAATCTTACCAAAAAGTATACAAAACTATAATAAACAAAATCTTACCAAAAGTATACAAACCTAAAATAAACAAAATCTTACCAAAAGTATACAAACCTAAAATAAACAAAATCTTACCAAAAGTATACAAAACTTATATAAACAAAATCTTACCAAAAAGTATACAGAACTATAATAAACAAAATCTTACCAAAAGTATACAAACCTAAAATAAACAAAATCTTACCAAAAGTAAACAGAACGAAAATAAACATAATCTTACCAAAAGTACACGAAACTAATATAAACAAAATCTTACCAAAAGTATACAAAACTATAATAAACAAAATCTTACCAAAAGTATACAAAACTAAAATAAACAAAATCTTAATAAAAGTATGCAAAACTAATATAAACAAAATATTACCAAAAGTAAACAGAACTAAAATAAACATAATCTTACCAAAAGTATACAAAACTACAATAAACAAAATCTAAAACCTTCACTACTACAATAAACAAAATCGCATCTTTAAACGCATGATTTCTCAGAGAGAAGAAACAATACTGTAACATCTTGAGTACAAAAAGCAACACACACACATATATATTTATATATGATCATATACTATTCTTAGTTCTTAGTTGACCTATCCTTCTACAGGGCCAGATGCCCTTATGCAGGTCCCAGCTCTGGTATGAGCTGGATGTAGCCGGGAGAATGGTTTCCTGCTAACGGGCTAGGCTCGAGCAGATTTACACTCCTAATACTCAGCTGCGTTAGGACAAGCGTTTACGGACGGTGGTTACCGATGTGCGAGTCCCTCTCAATAGACTCAACCACTAAAGCAAGATGACCTGCAGCCTGTCAGGGCCATCTATGGTGCTCCAAGAAAAGCATCTAACCATGGCTGGTATTATGCCATGTCACACATTCATTCGCCTTTTACGACATGCTCTCTGTGAGGCAGTGGTGCTATTCTTGTTCGTGTCCTACACAAAGACCCCCGGCTGACCATTCGGGCATCAGATACAGTGCTAGATGAAAACAGATATGAAACATACTTCACGACCAACAGGTCTTCGTTACGACCAACAGGCCTTCGTTAGGGACACGCGAACAACGAGAATACCTCGCAGAGGATGGGATGCCTAAATAGAACAGAGATATGAAAACATAAATTGTAATCCCACAAGAAGCAGTCACCTACCTACTACGGTCAACACTTGGGGCTTTATTATATATTACATATTGTATTAATTCAAATTGTTCATGAAAATTCAGAACCTTATGGATTCTTTTGTTCATCTATATCGTTCGTTCTCAAACACCCTTTACCAAGTGCAAGTAGCAGGATGTTTTCAAGAGGATGGAATGAGTTGTGTCGTAGTTTACAGATTGACTGCGATATTTGCACCTTTCGGCCTGACACATCCGACTTCAGCAGGAATTTTTGGGTACCGGGTAAGCTTTCCCTCTTCGACCCCTTTTCTTTAGACAGTCTGCCCTGTTGCAGCCTGCTATCCAGGTTTACCGCGTTGAGGTGGAGAATTGTCTTGGCAGCTCTGGGTCGCTGTGAGACGGTACAACAAGCATGTTAATGTCTGTTGCCAGGTAGTCGAATGCTTCGGCTTTATATATGAGGTGTGTTCAAGTGAAACCGGACCTTACTGCAACAAGTGGACATACGTACGATGCGCACGACGACGTCACTTCGGGTGTAAACAGCCCATACCAACCGTCAAGTTTGCGAAATTGCATTATCCTCCGACTCATAGTTTCCTCAGCAGACCGTTGAAAACATGGCGGGTGTGATACGGAATCCGTCCAGAGTTGATCATCGAACGGTGATTCGGTTTCTAACAGCTGAAGAATGTCAACAAGTTAACATTCATCACATAATGCAAACAGTGTATAGGGACAAAAGTGTGTCGAAGACAACAGTGAAGAACTGGACAACGATGTTTAAAGAAGAACGTGAGTTAACACAATAATATGCACCCGAGCTGGTCTCAAAAGACATCACGTCCTTCTTTAAACATGTCCTTCTATCACTTATAGTAGTTTGGTCCGGTTTCATTTGAACACGCCTGGTAGTAAGTATTTTTTAAAACTTCCTGCTGCTTATTTTGTCTAGGGGAAGATTATTCCTTAGCCTTACTAAAAATCCGACAGTTTTACGGGGCAGTGATAATGTTCTTTTGGTCATTGGTTCTAGAAGTCGAACATTGGGTGGTGGAAGAGAGCTCTAGATTGATGAGGAGGTGATGAGGATTGATAATGTTATTATCTTGTATATTTAGTAGTACAATGGGTCCCATCTAACTGTAACATCCAGTGCAGCGAGGATGCAGACAGACAGCGAAGGAAGGTAGAAGTTCTCCACAGGTTAGGTCGGGTCATATCATCTCGTAACCGGTAAGGTCGTTGGGGCACACATGAAGACATCCTCACAACTCCACGGCACCCTTCTCTGTTATCCGCCGCTGCCCGTGCCACTTCTGGTTGGACATTGGTCCATTATTTTATGTTGTGAGAGATCTCTTTTTGGGACGGCCACTTTGTCGTCTGCCATGCACCTTTTCGTGCAGGATCGTATTTGCAAGACCATTTGACCTCAATATGTGACTGTACCAAGCGAGTTTCCTTCTTTTAAAAGTTGCCAAGAGGTCTTCAAAAGGCCCTATTGCTGTTGTAATTGTATCTCGTATTTCCTCAGATTCAATTGTGACTTACGAAGAGTCCAGACGTTGTTTAGGGCCAAATAAATAGACAAATGGGAAACAGAGCATACTGACTACACAAGAAATTATGCCTATTAGCATTTGAACATAAGACATCAGTTGGTGGTATTCATACTCCACACAGGCCACAACAGACTGAGGTATCATCTATTAAATTTACTTAAGATAGGTACTACTGACGAAAGCACCTGTGGTACAGGGGAAATAACCTCTGAACAAACAAAACAGTATCCTTTGCAGCACATCACTTCTTACAACCACCAAGACGTTAGACTGTTAATCAGTTTCTAGGCGTGTACTCTACGTGACTATTACTTTCTGTATGTGGGAGAACGTTCATACCGAGAAAAAAAACGCACTTCTGTCAAACTGAACACGGCGGGATTTCAATACAGTGCTTTGGGATTGTGAAACCGAGTGAGTTTCACCCCTAAGCCACACAGCCTGAACATCTAGTGAAATATTGTCCGACACACGAAGACTAGAGAAAGCACATGTGGCCATCACCAGTGCCAACAATAGACAAGCTGTATGGCAGTGTTGGCAACCTCAGGATGACCGCTGCTTTCTTGGAACAAATTCAAGTCGACGTCTGACAATGTACGAAGAAGTAGAAGAAGATCTTGCATTCTAAAGTAATGTTATACTACAACATTGTGTTCACATCTGCTCTTTGTTTGAACTTTGCTGATGATGACGATGATGGAAGTCTCTAGTACGTCATTTCCGAACGCGGAATCAGCTACACAAACCAATTTCCTTGATTCAAACACCGAACTAAACTTCCGGTCGATCGAATGATTAGAGCGATTGCTTATCTCGGTTAAGGGGGCCGGGTTAACGTTCAGGTGTGAACACCCTGCATGGAAAACTAATAATACAGTACTCGAGGAGGCACAAACACGAAGATAGCTCGTTGGAAAGATCAGAACAAGGCACACATCCATTTTCGGGCATGTTATCAGAATTTCTTCTTCTTCTTCTTCGTATGCTATGTTATCGGCACAGGCGGGTTGAAGCGCAGGTGACAACGGGAAAAATAGCAGAAAAAAGAGACACAGCAAGGCAGAGAGAGAAGAAGTTGGCCCCATCTCTGTCTACGTTTTTACTGTGTCCTTTGTGTTTGTCTCGAATCAATCCCCCGTATGTGTTTTTATCTGCCCCTTCTCTTGCCTTGGCGTTTCCAGAACATATACTGTCTTGTAATAATATAATCTGGTTAATGTGTTTTCTATCCATTGCCAGCGTCTTCTTCTCGTGTCATGTTTCACTGATACATCTCTGGTTATTTACAACAAGGCCAAGGAACTGGCCACTCCACCAAACATAGACTGCGGCTTAGTACATAACGAGTTATCTTCATCGCTGACGGCAATTATTGCCATAAGACAGATCTTTACCTCTACAAACCATTTCACTCTCTTTATTGCTATGAGACAGAACGTTATCTCTACAAACCATTTCACTCTCTTTATTGCTATGAGACAGAACTTTACCTCTACAAACCATTTCACTCTCTTTATTGCTATGAGACAGAACTTTACCTCTACATACCATTTCACTCTCTTTGTTCTACGAAGGTACCTATTTATGAAAGTCTGTAGCTTTTTGTTTGTTCGCTGTAAATGGCGTGGCTTGGGAACAAGGAAAGGCCAGGTAAATCAGCGAGAACAAGTTCTGGTATCTGGCAAATAAATGGCTCAAACTTTGTTCTATGGGCAAATTATCTCCTTCCTCTCTCTTCTTACCTCACTCTGTTTCATTTGACTCTGTCCTACAATCACACTCTTGTTTCATTTGACTCTGTCCTACAATCATACTCTTGTTTCATTTGACTCTGTCCTACAATCACACTCTTGTTTCATTTGACTCTGTCCTACAATCATACTCTTGTTTCATTTGACTCTGTCCTACAATCACATTCTTGTTTCATTTGACTCTGTCCTACAGTCATACTCTTGTTTCATTTGACTCTGTCCTACAATCACACTCTTGTTTCATTTGACTCTGTCCTACAATCACACTCTTGTTTCATTTGACTCTGTCCTACAGTCACATTCTTGTTTCATTTGACTCTGTCCTACAGTCACATTCTTGTTTCATTTGACTCTGTCCTACAGTCACACTCTTGTTTCATTTGACTCTGTCCTACAGTCACATTCTTGTTTCATTTGACTCTGTCCTACAGTCACATTCTTGTTTCATTTGACTCTGTCCTACAATCATACTCTTGTTTTATTTGACTCTGTCCTACAGTCACACTCTTGTTTCATTTGACTCTGTCCTACAATCATACTCTTGTTTCATTTGACTCTGTCCTACAGTCACACTCTTGTTTCATTTGACTCTGCCCTACAGTCACATTCTTGTTTCATTTGACTCTGTCCTACAATCATACTCTTGTTTCATTTGACTCTGTCCTACAGTCACATTCTTGTTTCATTTGACTCTGTCCTACAATCATACTCTTGTTTCATTTGACGCTGTTCTACAGTCACACTCTTGTTTCATTTGACTCTGTCCTACAGTCACATTCTTGTTTCATTTGACTCTGTCCTACAGTCACATTCTTGTTTCATTTGACTCTGTCCTACAGTCACATTCTTGTTTCATTTGACTCTGTCCTACAGTCACACTCTTGCACAACTTTCAAGGGTGAGACCATTCCATTGCACTTTGGTTGGGCTGGCTTCTGAAAGCGCACAGACCTAGCATAGGTACATACAGACGCACACATACATCCAAGCACTGGCTTATGCGTCTTAATATCCAAATTGATTACGGTCTGGGGTGGAATAGGCGCGACTCAGCCAGTAGAAACTAGTGAGACAAACACGTAAAATGAAATTTTTTGTTAATACGACGTTATGGTTATACGACAGGGGTGTATCCTCACACCTTATCTGTACAACATATATGCGGAATGTATAATAAGAAATTTTCGAGAAGACGAGAACATCGAAAGTTTCGACTCATTTACGATTGGTGGGTACGTGATTCCAGAGTTACGATACCCAGATGGCACAGTGATACTATCAAGAAGTGCAGCTAATTTCAGCCGTAAATGGACAGTAAAGATCAAAACCTGTTTATAAACATAAATAAAACAAAAATAATGACCACCGACAAAACACAATATCAGCATACATTTACAGCGGGTGGTAATGAAATAGATCAGGTCACACATTTTGAATATCTGGGCTCCAGAATGGACAAAAATGGCGACTGCTCGAAAGAAATCAGAAGACTAGCTATGGCAATGCAGAGACTGAACAGACTGAAGAAATTATGGCAGAGGACCAACAAATTGATAAAAGTAAAAGTCTTGAGAGCCTGTGTTTTTCCTATGGCAGCTTATGGCTGCGGATCATGGACGATTATCAAAACTTCCAGACAATGAATAGAATCCTTCGAGTCAAAATGTTACAGAAAGATCCTCAGAATACCATGGACAGACAAAAAGAAAAATATAGACATTCGGCAAGAGTTGAGCATAGAGGAGAACTGGTTTATCAATTCCATTTTGGCTAGAAAATGTAAATATTTTGGTCACATCAAGAGACACAACGATCTCGAGAGGACGGTGATGATAGGTATGGTACCAGTGAAAAGAGGAAGGGGTAGACCAAGAAGACGATGGCACCAAGATATCCAGGAATGTCTGGGTATGACTGTGGCAGAGGTTGAAGTTCTGGCAAGGGGACGAGTTTCTTTCAGACAGACTGTGATGGGAGCGACGTTCTATAAAGGACATACCACATGATGATGATGATGGTTATCTCAACTGCAAACCTTGACAGGGTGAAGTGTCTTTTAACGCTGCGTGAAAAATTGAGCCTAGATGTAAACTAAGTCCAGCGACTCGCGGATGACTTTACGTCAGAGACAGCGAGGCTGGGCTGTTAAAGACCCTATCCCGTCTTCAAGTGTCGATCCTGGAAACGTTCTGCATTCGTGCAGAGTAATTAAAAGATTACTGATCGAAGACAGAAGGCAAACCTGGTTCCAAGAATGTGCCCTGCTGAAACTGGATGTGTTCAACATAAAGACGCAGATATCACAGCCTCGCCGTAAACTACACCACAACGTACAGAACGTCGATAAAGAAGTAGAAGATGAAGAAGGCAAAGATGAAAGCAAAGAAGAAGGTAAAGAAGAAGTAAAGAAGAAGAAGAAGGCACAGAAGAAGAAGAAGAAGAAGAAGAAGAAGAAGAAGAAAAAGAAGAAGAAGAAGAAGAAAAAGAAGAAGAAGAAGAAGAAGGCACAGAAGAAGAAGAAGAAGAAGAAGAAGAATAATAAGAAGAAGAAGAAGAAAAAGAACAAAAAAGAAGAACAAGAAAAAGAACAAGAAAAAGAACAAGAACAAGAAGAAGATAAAGAAGAAGGCAAAGAAAAGGGCAAAGAAGAAGAAGAAGAAGAGGAAGAAAAAGAAGAAGACAAACAAGAAGAAGAAGAAGAAGAAGAAGAAGAAAAGAAGAAGAAGGATGTCAACTATGTTTGGATCGCTCACATCCTCTAATACAATTTTCAAAAAGACAATTTGAAGACAACGCACCTATAACAGAAGCTACAGTTCCCAACGAACAGCAACAACAAAGTCTAACACTTTATCCCCGACAGCATTATCTTCTACGAAACTCAATTTTCACTTAAACTGGAAACAGAAATTGTCTACCACGCGTAATCACCATGACGACAAGCGTATCGCGTTTAGAATTACCAAAAGATCAGGACACAAACATCCTCCCACGTAGAAAAATATTTTTTCTTTTCATAATTTGACCCATGAATGACCCCATGGTGGTAAAAGTCGCCCTTCTAAAGGCCGGGAAATACCAGGGCTGGCCTAGGGGTCTGTAACCCTGTCTGAGATGTGCAGGCCAAGGCAATCGGTACAGAAACGGAATCGCACAAACAAAATTATCCTGCGAGCAGAGGCGTATCTAAATTATTTGTCTTATAAGCAGAGAGGTACATAGGCATTGCGCATGGCGGGGCTTTTTCTTGGTATGGTCGCTTCTACACGCATAGAATGGATTGGCATGACTACTGTGCTGCAAAAACTGCCATATTGGTAAATATTTCAAACTGATACATCATACACACACGCATCCATACACTGGCCAATACACCCAACTAGCAAACAGACACACACACACGCATCCATCCATGCACTGGTCAATACGCCCAGACAAACAAGCAGATACACTGGCCAATACGCCAAGACTGGAAACAGATACACACACGCATCCATCCATGCACTGGTCAATACGCCCACACAAACAAGCAGATACACTGGCCAATACGCCAAGACTGGAAACATACACACACACACACACACGCATCCATACACTGGTCAATACGCTAAGACTAGCAAGCAGATACACTGGCCAATACGCCCAGACTAGCAAGCAGATACACACACGCATCCATCCATGCACTGGTCAATACGCTAAGACTAACAAGCAGATGCACTGGCCAATACGACCAGACTAACAAGCAGATACACTGGCAAATCCGTCATGATATTGCCCAAAGAAATACGGCCTGTGGTGGAAAGCGCCGTGCCTTGGCCTGTAAAATCGAGGAAGGCAAATCGTCAATCAAACAGAATACCTTGACCAGCTAGCAAGCCCAGGGTTGCCTAAAGGAATAAGCGTGGGTACTGGGATCAGGTTTGTAGATTACGCTAGATACGAATGAGTGAATGAATGAATGGATATATGTGTAAGTGCGTGTGTAGAGCAATTATGTGTGTGTGAGTTGTAGTATGTATATGTGTATTTTCATCTTTATATATATATATATATATATATATATATATATATATATATATATATATATATATATATATATATATATATATATATATATATATATGGTGGTGTTGTTCTTAATGAATACCCACTATGAGTAAGTTTACTCTTTTGTTCCCGATAAAAAGGACGTTAAGTGACGAGTTACATTAGCTCTTCTCACATCAAGAATGTGTTGATTTTTGTGTGTGGTGCCTTTGCCTTATCTCTCTAATCCCAAAGGTGGTGTGCGTTGCACTGTGATTATTATTTTGCGCCTGTCGACCCAATGCATCCGACTTCAGCATGCATGTTACGTCTGCTTCCTCCTGCATTTTCTAAAGGTTTGCTTCCCCGGGGTAACAGCCGGTGCTGTGATGGGGATCACACCCAGCACCTTCTGGTTGTGAGCCGTGTCACTTAACCACTAGCCCACGCCGTCCCCCAACGTGCTAATGAGGGTGAACCTTGGTCGTCCAGGCGATTACGCTATGCCTGGCTTCATCTACGGGTCGATCACTACTACCGTGATCACGTCAATTCTGCACATCGTTAGCCATGTTGCCAAGACGAAACGATCGTTTCCAGGAGAACTGACGAGAAAGTCCATTAGAGACCTACTCCAAAGACTTTCATAATGGGGAAAAGATGGGTAATGGTAGAGCTGCAACATTGTTTAAGAATGTCTAGACTTTAAAGGAAACGCAAGAAAAACAGGTTAGAAAGCAGGAGACAAAAGAGCAATAGTAAATGTAACCATATGTCCAGACCTGAACTGTGGTAAACTGGGCCTGTCTCAAATAGGCAAGATCAGATATGAAAAGCTGCAAAATAACACTTTTATCCGCTTAAACACGTCTATAAGAGCCATATATATATACGAGGCGTGTTCAAATGAAACCGGACCTACCTGCACTAAGTGAACATACTTACAATGCGAATGAAGCCGTCACTTCTGAAGTAAACAGCACATACCAACCGTCAAGTTCGACAAATTTAATTATCATTATAGTTTCCTCAGCAGACCATGAAAAATATGGTGGTTGTGAATCTGTTCAGAGTTGATTCCATTTTTAACAGCTGAAGGATGTCAATCAGTTGACATTATCGCAGAATACAGGCAGTGTATTGTGACACAAGTGTGACCGACGTAAGCTCCGGCGACGGTCCATTAGAATTGCTGCATCAATTTTGGCAATGGCAGCTTCTGACGCAACAATATGCACCTGACCTGGTCTCGGAAGATCTTTCGTTAACTCACACCTTTCTTTAAACATCGTTGTCCAGTTCTTCACTGTTGTCATCGACACACTTTTGTCCCCATACACTGCCTGCATTTTGCAATGAATGTCAACTGGTCGACATCCTTCAGCTATTAGAAATCGAATCACCGCTCGCTGATCAACTCTGGACGAATTTCGTGTCACACCCGTCATGTTTTCAACGGTCTCCCGATGAAACTATGAGTCGGGGGATAGTGCAATTTTGCAAACTTGATGGTTGGTATCTGCTGTTTACATCAGAAGTATCGTACATCATGTGTATCGTACGTATGTTCACTTGGTGCATTTAGGTTCGGTTTCATTTGAATACTGCTCGTGTATATAGACATATGTATATGTAGGGACGTAGCGAGGTCTTAGGTGGACGTCCCGCTCGTTAAAAGAAAATGAAGTGTCTGATATAACCTATCTTTTCCAGGTGTAGAGATCGCTGCTGGATTCGCTGTTCGGCTTGCCGTTTAGGAGTTTCCATGGCAATGGCCTCTCCTTCATTATTGTGTCCCCAGCAGCACCTTCATGAGGGACCCGTTGTTTCTTACATAGCCTGCTGTAGGGTGCGACCGAGTACCCAGCGGTATAACTGGGCGGGCAGATTGGGCTCATTAGCCTTGGTTGGCAGCCAATCTAAGAGAAGGTAAACTCTGACTCTAAATCCAGTTAGACGAAGCTCGTTAGCATGTTCATGCAATTGGCATAGGAGAAGGGGACTCTGATTTTAAACCCACAGGAGAGGGGGACTCTGATTTTAAACCCACAGGAGAGGGGGACTCTGATTTTAAACCCACATGAGAGGGGGACTCTGATTTTAAACCCACAGGAGAGGGGGACTCTGATTTTAAACCCACAAGTCCCAATGAGGGCTGGCTAGTCTTGAGACGATGAGAGTATCATCGGATGTCTCGAGTAACAACCACCTGCGGGCAACGATTCTACTGCCTAGTGGAAATCGTAGGAGATGGTAAGGCTACGGGAGTAAACCCAGACAGAAAATCCGGTGTGGTAGCACACAAGGCGGGTAGTTTCACAATTGTGAGTTCATTCCTGCAGCTCTTGCAGCTTTCCTTTGGATTACACCAGTGAGGCTGAGAGAAGGATCCTTCAGTTTGGGCAGCCCAGGGTCTCCATTTTCAGAGGCCAGGCTTGCGCCATGACAGTCTACAGACAGGGCGCCACGTGCCTATAAGTAGAATATATATATATTTATATATAAGTGGATAACGATACTAGACAGTGCGGCCCAACGGGACATTAGGATGAGGCTTCTCGGCCTAGAGTGAGAGGACAGGTCGTTGCCGAGTGCAGTAGGGAATATATGTCAACAACCTTCTTGTTTGAGAATTGTGGTGGTAGCAGTGACCTCGGCGCTGAGATGAATATATGATGATTCTAAAAAGAGCAGTCATCGGGACAGACGCGCAAGCCGTACTCCAGAAGGTACAGAAGGGATGGTTTAGGTACGGGTGGATAGCAGCTGTTGATGTCTCAAACCTCCAAGGGTTAACATGGATCTACAGTCCTGGTCCTTCTGGAGTCAGGACAACGAAAGAACTGACATCTTGGCTTCACAAGCTCCCATCATGGGCACGTTAGTGATGGATAGGAGTGACATTTTGAAACCAATCAATGACCGCCTGTTAGATGGGGACATTGCAATAACTGAAGAAGCAATACACAGACTGCAAAGTTTTGACATTAAACGCGGTTCGAGCAGAGTAGGGCGCATGAGAGGAGAGAGCAAGAGAGTGTACAACCAGCGAACTACAGGGACCATCAGCATCCATACCTTACCCCATTTGCTGAGAGAGGCTGAGCACCTATGGGTATGCCCGGACTGCAGTGACGTTGATTCTTAGAAACAGAACAGAACCAGACAAGCTCTGTTCTGGAATCGACAGGGCAAACGAAGAACAGGAAGACCGAGACACTCATGGAAGTGGGAACTGGAAGCGAATGTAAAGGAAGCAAACAAGACGTGGACAGAATTGTCTCAGATGGCTCATGATAGGAAGACTTGGCGAGTATTTGTTGAGGACATATGCTCCACAGGATGCTGACTGGTTTTATATATATATATATATAGCTTGGCTTCGTTCGTTCTCAATCTCCCACTACCAAACCCTGACACGGGCTTAAGTAGCAGAAGTCCTGAGAACGTAATGCATTGTGTGGTAGTTTACAGATTGACTGCGAAATTTGCACCTTTCGGTCCAACACATCCGACTTCAGCAAGCATTTTTTAAGTACCGGGTTAGCATTCCCACTTCGATCCCTTCACCTTAGCCAGTCTGCCCTGTTGCAGCCTGTTATGCAGGATCATTGCGTGGAGGTATAGAAGGGTCTTGGCAGCTCTGGTTCGCTAGTCCTGACGCTAGCAGTCAGCTATGGGACGCTAGTCCTGACGCTAGCAGTCAGCTATGGGACGCTAGCAGTCAGCTATGGGACGCTAGTCCCGACGCTAGCAGTCAGCTCTGGTTCGCTAGTCCTGACGCTAGCAGTCAGCTCTGGTTCGCTAGTCCTGACGCTAGCAGTCAGCTATGGGACGCTAGTCCTGACGCTAGCAGTCAGCTATGGGACGCTAGCAGTCAGCTCTGGTTCGCTAGTCCTGACGCTAGCAGTCAGCTCTGGTTCGCTAGTCCTGACGCTAGCAGTCAGCTCTGGTTCGCTAGTCCTGACGCTAGCAGTCAGCTCTGGTTCGCTAGTCCTGACGCTAGCAGTCAGCTCTGGCTCGCTAGTCCTGACGCTAGCAGTCAGCTCTGGTTCGCTAGTCCTGACGCTAGCAGTCAGCTCTGGTTCGCTAGTCCTGACGCTAGCAGTCAGCTCTGGTTCGCTAGTCCTGACGCTAGCAGTCAGCTATGGGACGCTAGTCCTGACGCTAGCAGTCAGCTATGGGACGCTAGTCCTGACGCTAGCAGTCAGCTATGGGACGCTAGTCCTGACGCTAGCAGTCAGCTATGGGACGCTGACCACTGCAGCTCATGCGCAGCTCATCATCTTGATCCCATATATATAAATAAACATACACACACACGCGCGATGGTAATAACCAATAGCCAATAGCCTATATCCATTAGCCAATAGCCAAACAAACCCCAAATATTAAATATCACCATCATGAGACAGATCACAGAGCAAGTGCACATATTTCCATATTTGGGTCAAATTATGTAAATCCGATAGAACTGCCCAATACACAGAGAACTACGATATCAAAGCTGGCCAGAAGGAGCCGGGGGGACACAGAAGCTAGAAGGTTGCCACCCGGATCTGAAAAGGACTGTCGACTTCGTTCTAACGAGGGGACTATATATCTAGCATGACCAAAAACCTGAACGCATAAGAAGAACTAGAAGAATTACAGAGCCAGCATCGACTGCGAGGTTGAAATTAGAACTAAGATCGCAGTAAAAAAAATGGCAAGAAAAACAAAAACTTCTAACAACAAAAAACACCAATATGTGAGCTTCTAAAAACAATAATCACAAAACATATATGTCCTGTTCCATTGTAGGACTTTGAAACATGGACTCTAAAAAAAACGGATGAAAAGATTGTTAAAACAGGATGAGTAGAGTAACCTGGACAGAAAAAGGTCATGCGAGCAAGTGCTTAAACATAGACAACTAATTAGTAGTAGCCGCATTCAGTCATAACAGACTATAGTAGCCCTTTCAGTCATGACTTACTATACTAGCCTCTTTCAGTCATTACTGACTAGGATTTGTTTTTTGCGTTCGCCTTATTTCTCTAATCCTCAAAGGCGCGTGCGTTTCACTGTTGTTTTTATTTTGCGCCTGTTGGCCCAGTGCATTCGACTTCAGCATGCATGTTATGTAAGGGTCTGCTTTCTCCTGCATTTTCTAAGGGTTTGCTTCCTCGGGGTAACGACCGGTGCTGTGATGGGGATCGAACCCAACACCTTCGGCGTGTGAGCCGTACCACATAACCACTTGTCCACGCCGTCCCCTGACTATAGTAGCCCTTTCAGTCATGACTGACTATAGGATGATATGACTTGAAGTAATAAACCAAAAACATATACACTTAGCATTTGTATTCCTTGTCTTTTCATTTCTCTGTGTTGAAAGGGTTTCTCTCCACCAAGCTTGTGTTGGCCATTCAGTGTACATCTCCCCGTGAATCGGTCTGCAGCTTGGTCTTCTCAGGATGTCAGATTCATGCCCAAGGCATTTATATCACGCTTATTACACATCTTTGAATCACAGCTGTGGTCGGCCGACTGTTTTCTTGCCTTCCGTCAACTGTCCATCGAGGATATATCCACATCTTTGAATCACAGCTGTGGTCGGCCGACTGTTTTTTTGCCTTCCGTCAACTGTCCGTCGAGGATATATCCACATCTTTGAATCACAGCTGTGGTCGGCCGACTGTTTTCTTGCCTTCCGCCAACTGTCCATCGAGGATATATCCACATCTTTGAATCACAGCTGTTGTCGGCCGACTGTTTTCTTGCCTTCCGTCAATTGTCCATCGAGGATATATCCACATCTTTGAATCACAGCTGTGGTCGGCCGACTGTTTTTTTGCCTTCCGTCAATTGTCCATCGAGGATATCTTTGGGAACGAGACCGTCTTCTATGTGACGAATATGAACAAGTCATCGTAGCCTTCGCTGTCTAAGCAGGGTGTACATGCTTGGGAGACCAGTGCCAGAGTGCAGCTCTGTATTTGTCACTCTGTCCCTCCATGTAATTTCAAGAATGGATTGCAGGCACAGTAGCTGCAAGGTGTTAAACCCGCCATCTTGTTTGACCCAGATTTCCCAAGTTTCGCTACCGTAAAGGAGCCTGCTGTCCCGGCACTGTTGTTTTGCTGAGACATTGTCAGACCAGTATGTTTGCATGTGTACAACTAATTACGAGTAATGGTATACCACTAATTACGAGTACTGATATACAAGAACGTCGATTGTCTTGGCTTGGTCATTACATGAGACATGGAGGCCTGCTATTGAAAATTCTAAAAGGCAAAATTCGGCGGAAGAGAAGACAATGACGCACAAGAAGCAATTACATCACACAGACGTGCAAGAACATTAGGGTGCAGACTTATTCTGAGCTGAAGAGATCTGCTAGAAACCGAGGATGTTGACGAGACATGATCAGAAGACTTCAACACCAGTGTCCAGACTGATTAACAGATGACAATAGCGGGACATGATCAGACGACTTCAACACCAGTGTCCAGACTGATTAACAGATGACAAAAGCGGGACATGATCAGAAGACTTCAATGCTAGTCATAGGACTGACTAACACAGGACAATTGAGGGACATGATCTGAAGATTTTAATGCTAGTCTTAGGACTGACTAACAGATGACAATAGCGGGACATGATCAGAAGACTTCAACGCCAGTGTCCAGACTGATTAACAGAGGACAATTGCGGGACATGATCAGAAGACTCCTACAACAGTCTCCGGACTGACCAACTGATGATGTTTATGATAATTATATTGTGTAGATTTAACGCATCCTCGCTGTAACTACAACACATCACGTCATTTTTAGTATAAATGGCCATAACTGACTGCTAGCGTCAGGGCCAGCGAACCAGAGCTGCCAAGACCCTTCTACACCTCCACGCGGTGATCCTGGATAACAAGATGCAATAGAGCAGACTGGCTAAGTAAAAGGGATCGAAGAGGGAGGGTATCCCGGTACTCAAAAATGCTTGCTGAAGTAGGATGTGTTGGGCCGAAAGGTGCAAATAACGCAGTCAAACTGTAAACCACGACACAACGCATTCCGTTTTGTGGACTACA
Organism: Ariolimax columbianus; assembly: GCA_036924085.1. NCBI lineage: Eukaryota > Metazoa > Mollusca > Gastropoda > Stylommatophora > Arionidae > Ariolimax > Ariolimax columbianus. The sequence goes on from JAVGWX010000022.1 coordinate 19,671,122, forward strand.
TTCCGCTACTTGCAAAGCTTTTTTCAGGGCTTGGTAGCGGGAGATTGAGAACGAGCAAAGTAGAAGAAGAAGAAGTACTCATATTCGTTGTCGCTCATCTCTTCTTCTTTTTCTTCTCCTTCTTCTCCTCCTTCTTGTTCTTCTTCTTCATCGTCTTCTTTTTTTCCTCTTCTCCTTCTTCTTTCTTCTTCTTCTTCTTCTTTTTCTTCTTCTTCATCTTCTTCTCCTCCTCCACATCCTCCTACTTCTTCTTTCTTCTTCTTCTCCTTCTTCTTCTTCTTCTTTTTCTTCTCCTTCTTCTCCTCCTTCTTGTTCTTCTTCTTCATCGTCTTCTTTTTTTCTTCTTCTCCGTCTTCTTTCTTCTTCTTCTTTCTCTTCCTCTTCTTCGCCTTCTGCGATCATTGCTAATGACGATTGGGACTCCGGGTAGTACCGCCGCCCAGTTTTTCCTAGGAGCATGTAAACATCGATCACATCGTTCTCCTCAGATACCTGTGGTCTGAGGCAGTCGTGGGGTTAATGTGTAGCTGGCGTGCTGGCCACGTGGCAGTAACAGGATGGTTGGGCCCATCTTGAACGAGGTGTACTTGTGGGGTCTCAGGCTGTTATCTATTCTTATAATTGTTGAGAAAAAGGAGAAGAAGATGTAGAAGAAGAAGAAAAAGAAAAAGTAGACGACAAAAACGAAAAAGAAGGTCGTAACGTAGGTTTTGTTTGTGTTTTCGTCTCGGTGCGGTATCTGACCATACCCATTTTAAAATTTTGATTAAACTAAACCTTAATCAACTTTTATATTTTTTTTTCATTTTTTCTTTCCTCATTGTATTCTTATAACTACTTTAGTTTTTTTCCTGTGTTGCTGTTATCTTACCTTTCTCTTCTCTTAATCCCATTTATAAAAACCAGTCTTTCCTTCTTAATCCTCTTCTTCTTCTTCTTCTTCTTCTTCTTCTTCTTCTCCTTTTTCTCATTCCAAATCTCCCGCTTCCAAGCCCTGAAATAGACGTTGCAAGTAACAGGATGTTGTCCGGAAAACGGAATGCGTCGTGTCGTAGTTTACAGCTTGACTACGATATTTGCACCTTGCAGTCTGACACATTCGACTTCAGCATGGCATGTTTGAGTACCGGATTAGTCTTCTCTCTTCGATCTCTACTCCTTAGCCAGGCTGTCCTGTTCCCTCCTCTTATCCAGGATCACCGGGTGGAGGTGAAGAAGGGTCTTCACAACTCGGGCCCTGGCTCTAGCAGTCAACTTTGGGTCACTGGCCGCTGGAGCTCATGCTATGCTCAGAATTTTGATCCCAGGCAATAGTTCAAGACCAAATATCAGCTATACACAGTGAATCAGTTAAGGGACCTATGGTTATATTAGAACATAAAGGTAACCTGGCTGAGCAGGTCCAGGTACCAGGCAAAAAGAAAAATGCAATGTTAAGAGTATGCAAAGAAATATTAAACATAGGAGCATGGAAGTCATAGTCAAACGGCGGAGTAGGCTAGTGGTTTATTGACACGGCTCACAACCATAAGGTGCTGGGTTCGATCCCCATCACAGCATCGGCCGTAACCCCGTTGAAGCAAACCCTTATAAAATGCAGGAGGAAGCAGACCCTTACATAAAATGCATGCTGAACTTCAGATGCACTGGGCCAATAGGCGCAAAATAAAAACCACAGTGCAACGCACACCACCTTGCAGATTCGAGAAAAAAAAATTGTCAAACTGGATAAAATATTAGTTAGACCTAGATTGAAGTACTGTATACAGGTGTTGAGTCCTTATCATAGAGATTATATAAACATGCTGGAAAGAATACAAAGAAGAGCGACAAAACTGATAGTGGGATTCCGGAATTACGAGGAAAATCCGGTCTACAGTGTCTAGACAAGAGAAGAATTCTAGGTGATTTAATACATGTTTATAAGATAATCAAGGGAATGGATACATTTAAAGCACATCCGCCTTTGTGGACAACAGGGCACAGCTACAAATTAATTAAAGAACGGTCCAGATTAGATACTAGGGCAGAGAGTGGTGAATGTTTGGAATGCATTGCCTGAGGAAATAGTGGAGGCATGGTCAATTGATGTATTCAAGAATAGCTTGGATGCCCGTAGTTGATATATCAAGTGAAGTAAATTAAACTGGTTGTATACAGACTCTTCAGTCTTCTAAACCAGTATAACGACGTTAAGTTAAGTTAACAGGATGGGCCTCGGTTGTCCTCGCTGTAGTGCAATGCAAGGCTTCTCATTACGAAGATTACTTTTGTTTTGTTTTGAAAACCCTTTATCGCACACAATGAAAATAATTGTCTAATGTGTACATACAACGAAATAAGGATACAATTAAAATAAGCCGAGGCTGCGGTGGCACTGTGGATGTATAAAATAATAAAAAATTAAGTAAAATAAAATGTTTTTTAAAAATAATTATGATCAGATATTGCACTGGTATGAAAATATAAGAAACTACATTACGACCAACACACCGTTACCAGGTACAATGAACGGAAACAATTATTAACCAGCAAATCATAGAACAAGCTAAGTACCCTATTTTCACTTCAGAAATTGATATTTGGCTTGGCTTGGATTGGCTTCGTTCGTTCTCAATCTCCCGCTACCAAACCATGAAAGGGCTTAAGTAGCAGAATGTAGTCCAGAATGTGTCGTAGTTTACAGTTTGATTGCGATATTTGCACCTTTCTGTCCAACACATCCTACTTCAGCAAGCAATTTTTTTGTACCGGGTTAGCTTTCCCTCGTCGATCCCTTCTCCTTAGCCAGTCTGCCTTGTTGGAGCCTGTTATATAGAATCACCGCGTGGAGGTGTAGAAGGGTCTTGGCAGCTCTTGTTCGCTGGCCCTGACGCTAGCAGTCAGCTAAGGGTCGCTGATCACTGCAGCTCATGCGCTGCCAAATTGATATATTAAAAAAATTCAACCACAGAACGCCTCGTGGATGCAGTTTCCATTAGACAGGGAAGCGGGTACGACAGTTCTAATTGACTTCCCCGAGTCTATATAACGCTAATTCTGAGATGATGTTAGCCAAAGCTATGAGGAATTGTAATATTGGTGTCAATGTATGACAGTCAATGATACGAAATTTGCCGATGCCCAAGCGATAGTGGGATTTTGTTGTTATTGTTGCGTTCGCCTTATTTCTCTATTCCCCAAGGCGGTTGTGCGTTGCACTGTGGTTTTTATTTTGCGCCTGTCGGCCCAGTGCATCTGACTTCAGCATGCATTTTATGTAAGGGTCTGCTTCCTCCTGCATTTTTCTAAGGGTTTGCTTCCTCGGGGTAACGGCCGGTGCTGTGATGGGGATCGAACCCAGCACCTTCCCGTTGTGAGCCGTGCCACTGAACCACTAAGCCACGCCTTCCCCTCGATAATGGGATGATCAGTAGGCACGTTGTAAATGCTGCTTTAAAAAATTTGACATAAAAATAAACACATCGAAGACAAAGACTTTGGTAATATCCAAACAACATAGGTACATAAATATATCCATCCATCAATGAAGAAAAAAATCGAACAAGTACAGAAGTTTACATATGTGGGGCAAACCATAACAGACGATTCCCGCATTGAAACAGATATTAAGATAAGGATTTACAGTGGCAAAAAATAGCTTCAGAAAAAAAAAAATTGTTAACCTCAAAGAATATCAGGATAGGACTGAGGAAAAGAATATCCGTTACTCATATAGGGCCAATTGTACTGTATGGCGCAAAAACATGGACACCAGCAAAGATAATGAAAAACGATTTGAGGCGTTTGAAATGTGATGCTACCGTACAATGGAAAGAGTGAGTTTGACAGAAAGAAGATTCAAAGACAATGTACTCAATTGTTTGGGCGAACAAAGACAATGTACTCAATTGTTTGGGCGAACAAAGACAATGTACTCAATTGTTTGGGCGAACAAAGACAATGTACTCAATTGTTTGGGCGAACAAAGACAATGTACTCAATTGTTTGGGCGAACAAAGACAATGTACTCAATTGTTTGGGCGAACAAAGACAATGTACTCAATTGTTTGGGCGAACAAAGACAAATATTGCGTATGATACAAAACCGTCGGTTGAATTGGCTGGGTAAAAATATGAGACATGAAAGTCTTCTACAGAAGAGGGAAAGATTCAAGGGAAGAGAGGACCCGGGCGTCCAAGACTCACTTTTACATCTCAGGCATGCAGGGACATTAAAGTACTAACCTATGCTGCAATGAAGAGGACTGCAGAGAATAGGGCCAAACGGAGAGACAAACATACAACCAGTCTCCGGACTGATCAACCAGAGGATAGGGTCAAACGGAGAGACAAACATACAACCAGTCTCCGGACTGATCAACCAGAGGATAGGGTCAAACGGAGAGACAAACATACAACCAGTCTCCGGACTGATCAACCAGAGGATAGGGTCAAACGGAGAGACAAACATACAACCAGTCTCCGGACTGATCAACCAGAGGATAGGGTCAAACGGAGAGACAAACATACAACCAGTCTCCGGACTGATCAACCAGAGGATAGGGTCAAACGGAGAGACAAACATACAACCAGTCTCCGGACTGATCAACCAGAGGATAGGGTCAAACGGAGAGACAAACATACAACCAGTCTCCGGACTGATCAACCAGAGGATAGGGTCAAACGGAGAGACAAACATACAACCAGTCTCCGGACTGATCAACCAGAGGATAGGGTCAAACGGAGAGACATACATACAACCAGTCTCCGGACTGATCAACCAGAGGATAGGGTCAAACGGAGAGACATACTTAGGAAAACTTACAGCCAGTCTCCGGACTGATCAACCAGAGGATAGGGTCAAACGGAGAGACAAACATACAACCAGTCTCCGGACTGATCAACCAGAGAATAGGGCCAAACGGAGAGACAAACATACAACCAGTCTCCGGACTGATCAACCAGAGAATAGGGCCAAACGGAGAGACAAACTTACAGCCAGTCTCCGGACTGATCAACCAGAGGATAGGGTCAAACGGAGAGACATACTTAGGAAAACTTACAGCCAGTCTCCGGACTGATCAACCAGATGCTGATGATATTGATATCTTCCATTTATGTATTCTTCCTTTCTTCTATGATTTGTTTGTTCATTATTGCAATTGTTGGTTGTCCCCGATGAAGGGCTATTGGTCGTAACGAAGGTTTCGTCCGTGTTCGCGTCTCAGCGCGGTATCTGACCACACTAATTTCTTTATTCGTTTTTGTTCACTGAATGTTTTCTTATTCTATTCTAATGATAAAAAATATATGTTCTAGGTGAGGTGAGATGAGGTGGACATCTTCCATGATATGAAACGTGAGATGGTGAGCATTGGTTTCGTTAGGTGAGGTAAATGGGGATATAAAATGCAACTCTTGGTGATACATTCCTAATGTGTATGATTCAGAAACATTTGATATTAATTTCTCTCCAACTCGTGGTAGAGATGGTGGAAGGTGGGTGGGGGAAAGGAGAGGGGGGGGGGTGGAGACGCATCTGGTCTGACATGGGTCTCGATCAGCATATTTCCCCGATTATGACTGTTGGCTTTCTCTCCCCGACGACTTCAGGGCCACCTTAACACTTCCATTACATCATCGGCTGGATCAAGCTAGTGGCACTTAAGTGGATCAAGATTGTTTCCAGCACAACAAAGCCAGAAGGAAAATTTCTGATGGAGGGACGCGTTCCGCTTGAGTGACTCGGTTATTTGACCAGGTCACGCGAGAAGATCGTGTGACTGTGTGAAAAGCAAGACGACCTACATTCGCTTGACCGCTGCTCAGGCGTCCAGCTTCGTCCTTGACACTAGTTTACTGGGTCAAGTTGTTTACAGTTTGGGGGATTTTATGAAATACCGGTAGGGTCTTTTTCAAATCTCTCTTCCAGGTTTTAAAATGTGTGGCGGTATTAATGGTAGATCGAGCCACATACACTAATAGGCGCCCTCTGGGCGAGGCCCTGTCATTGTTCTTTTGTTGGGGTTGACTACTGACATCGCCGAAACTACCTTAGGTACATAGAGCCACACACACTAATAGGCGCCCTCTGGGCGAGGCCCTGTCATTGTTCTTCTGTTGGGGTTGACTACTGACATCGCCGAAACTACCTTAGGTACATAGAGCCACACACACTAATAGGCGCATTCTGGGCGAGGCCCTGTCATTGCTCTTCTGTTGGGGTTGACTACTTACATCGCCGAAACTCTCTAGGTACATAGAGCCACACACACTAGTAGGCGCCCTCTGGGCGAGGCCCTGTCATTGCTCTTCTGTTGGGGTTAACTACTGACATCGCCCAAACTACCTTAGGTACATAGAGCCACACACACTAATAGGCGCCCTCTGGGCGAGGCCCTGTCATTGCTCTTCTGTTGGGGTTGACTACTGACATCGCCGAAACTACCTTAGGTACATAGAGCCACACACACTAATAGACGCCCTCTGGGCGAGGCCCTGTCATTGCTCTTCTGTTGGGGTTGACTACTGACATCGCCGAAACTACCTTAAGTATATAGAGCCCCACACACTCCTCCAAGTACTAGTTAATACGTCCTGATATATCTTAAAAGATTACAGTCCGTGGTGGAAAGCGGCGTGCTACCGCCAGTAGAATACAGGGAGACAAGCCTTTTAAAAAAAAAAACATAAAAAGTAGAGTGTTGCTAACACAAGTTCCTTCTGTCAGCCATGACTGACAAGTGGATACACAGTTGATATTCGCTATAAATGAGAGGATTTTGAAAGCGGGCAGTGGGTAAAACTGTACCTTACGTTATAATAATAACTGCTTAGCGGAGGGGAGGTGGGGGGGGGGGGGGTCTCCGATGCAATAAGTTCAGCTGCTACAACAATCATTGGGCTAGGGATCCAGACCTACGTAACAACCCACAACTCGCTAGGATAACAACGTAAGACAGTTTCTATAAGATTGGGGTCAAGATGCTGAGCAGCGAATGAACGGAAGCAGTCAGCGACACATAACTGACTAGAAGCGTCAGAACCAGTGAACCAGAGCTGCCAATACCCATGATCACCTCCACCTGGTGATCATGGATAACAGGCTGTAACAGAGCAAATTGGCTAAGGAGTAGAGATTGAAGAAGGAAGGCTAACCTGGTACTCGGAAATGCCTGCTAAAGTCGGATGTGTCGGAACGAAAAGTGCAATTATCGCAGTCAAGCTGCAAACTTTAACACAACGCAGCCCGTTCTCCGGACAACATCCTGCAGCTTGCAAAGCCCTATTCAGGGCTTGATAGTAGGAGATTAAGGACGAACGCAATCGTCATTGTGTTGTAAAGATGACTCCTGAGTCTGTTATGCCCAGCTCTCAGTCTGAAGATGATGACTTGCTCTTCTCTAGTTAAGTTAAAGTAGCTGTCCTCTTTTCGAAAGTCGGGGTGTTGATCAGCCCATTTTTCCATGAAGTTGGCTTTAATTATGGTCTTGGCCTGATTATATGTGATACTCAGGTCTGTTTGTGAGGATGCTCCTCAACACTTTGCTAGTTTGTCTGCTGCTTCATTGCCTTCAACATTGTAGTGGGATGGGATCCACTGTATGACCAACTTTAGGTGTTCTGCTGAGAGATGTGTCAGGGAGAACATATATTGCTCGAGATCTTCATCTTTGTGTTGTTTTAGCGGTGTTAATACTGACGCGAGATCAGTCAGGAATACTATGTTTTCTTGGTGGATATCTTTATTTTGGATTACAAGCTCAGCTGCGGCCTTCGGTGCCTCTGCTACTGCACGGAAGTTATTGGAATATGTTCCCGTTGTTATTACTCGAGATTGTTCTTCTATTCCTTAGTCTGTAATAGATCCCTCCACCTCCATTGGATGTAGCTTTGTTAGATGAGCCATCTGTATATACGTGTATCCATGTTTCTGGTTAGTGTACTCTCCTAAGATATTCTTTTGTGATAAATGTACTTTCTAAATTGGGCTGAGTTCCCTTTTTTCCCTATTTCCTCAGGATTTGACAAAGGGCGCAGTTTCAAAATTATTTCCGTCTTTAATCGATGGGTCAAAATATAAAATATGCGACAACGGGAAACCATACTCACGCAAATAATTTTACAACTGACCAGTCTGAATATGTTAGGTCACGATGACCTTCCCGCCGGGCTTTTTGTGCGTTCGTGGCGCGTTATCGGGTACAGTGCAAGCGTCCTAGCGTGAGGTGGTTAGGGTATGATGCAGAGGCTCTTAACCTTTGTGTGTGCAGGAACCCCAATGGACAATTTTCTGTACCAATGAACCACGTTGTCAGTTTTGCAAAACCTTTGGACCCGTTTGGCATTGTATTGACCCCTTTGTATGATGCAGGTTGTATAAACCTCTTTGGTGTATAAGAGGTACGTGTATCCATTTCGAAGTATTTGGACCTCTTTGGTAGGCTGGTTAAATACTTGAACCTTTATGTCTGATAAAGTATTTGGACCTCTTTGTCTGATGAAGTATTTGGACCTCTTTGTCTGATGAAGTATTTGGACCCGTTTGTCTGATTAAGTACTGATATATCTTTGATAGTCTGATAAATTACTTGGACCTTTGTGATAGTCTGATAAAGAATTTGGACCTCTTTGATAATCTGGTAAAGTATTTGAGCCTCTTTGACTGTCTGAAAACGTATAATAACATCTTTATAGCTTTATATATATTTATATGGACCTCTTTATAGGTTGATTTAGGATACAAACCTATTTGTAGCCTGGCAAAGTATAGCAATCTGTATGTAGTTCGGTGAGATATGTTAAGCCTTGTACAGTATGGCTAAATATATGGACGTATTCTTGGAAACTCAATATAATAAATGTTAGGGAAGTCAGCTTGCCATGAAAACCTCTTGAGGAGCCAAAGGTGCAGCACATTGAATGAGCTGATAGTGGTCAGTCACTCACAACTGAATGCTTGCATCAGGGTCAGGGAAGCAGAGTTGACCAAGACCCTTATTCCACCTACTAGCCGCACCCATGGAAACAGTCGGTAGTGTAATATGACTTAGCGAAAGGGGATTGTAAGGGAGAAGGGAAGCCCAATACCCAGAAATGCTTGCTGAAATCAGATTTGTCAGGCCAAAAGGCCTAAATATTTCAGCTTTGCTGTAAACTACGACACAACGTCCTTTTCAGAACGAAGAAAAACGAAGAAGAAGAAATAAAGACTAAGAGAAAGAAGAAGAAGAAATAGAAAATAAGAGAAAGAAGAAGAGGAAATAGAAAATAAGAGAAAGAAGAAGAGGAAATAGAGAACAAGAGAAAGAAGAAGAAGAAATAGAAAATAAGAGAAAGAAGAAGAGGAAATAGAGAACAAGAGAAAGAAGAAGAAGAAATAGAAAATAAGAGAAAGAAGAAGAAGAAATAGAAAATAAGAGAAAGAAGAAGAAGAAATAGAGAACAAGAGAAAGAAGAAGAAGACGACTACAATAAGTTTTGTTTTTCCTTCAAAATACGAACCACCTACAAGAACACGGCAAAGCTACAAATTATCTAAAGAAAGGTCCAGATTAGTGATTAGGAAATATTCGTTTAGTCAGAGAGGGGTGAATACTTGGAATGCATTGCCACAGGAAGTAGTGGGGGTAGAGAGAATGAATGCATTTAAGAATAGATTGGATGTTCAAAGCTTTAAGAGAATGGAAATATAAATGAAACTGGTTGTATACAGATTCAGCAGAATCTTCTAAACCAATATAAAGAAGTTAAGCTAAAGCAGAAAAAGAAGAAGAAGAAAAAGAAGAAGAAGAAAAAGAAGAAGATTAGCTTGTCTTACTTTATGATTCTCCGTCTAAGAAAGAGCACATTGGTTTGTCTCAGTTTGAAACAAAATCTTTCTAGCGGATCCTATTAATCACCAACAGATCTTATCCCAAAGACAATGATAGCGCCACTGCTCTAAAGAGATCATGTCGTAACAATCGACTAATTGTATGACATGGAATCTTCTTCTTCTTCATCGTTCGTTCTCAATCTCCCGCTACCAAACCCTGAAAGGGTAAGTAGCAGAATGTAGTCCAGACAACGGAATGCGTTGTGTTGTAGTTTACAGCTTGGCTGCGATATTTGCACCTTTCGGTCCAACACATCCGACTTCAGCAAGCATTTTTTTAGTACCGGGTTATCATTTCCTCTTCGATCCCTTCTCCTTAGCCAGTCTGCCCTGCCGCTGCCTGTTATCCAGGATCACCGCGTGGAGGTGTAGAAGGGTCTTGGCAGCTATGGTTCGCTGACCCTGACGCTAGCAGTCAGCTATAAGTCGCTGACCACTGCAGCTCATGCGCTGCTGAGCATCTTGATCCCGTATGACATGGAATAACACCGGCCATGGTTATGTGGTTTGTACAGAGCATCATAGATGGCGCCTAACAGACTGTGGGTCTACTTTGCTCTAGCGTTTGAAAGTCTATTAAGATGAACTCGCACATTGGTTAACAACCCTCCACGGCACTTCTGCCAGCGTGGCGGAGCAATAAGGTGTCAAGGCCTAGCCCGCTAAGCAGCAAATCTACGTTCTAGATACACCCAGCTCATACCAGAACTGGAACCTACACAGGGGCCTGCACCTTAAGGAGAACAAGTCGACGAAGACTAAGACCTAAGAATATCTCACCCCTGCTTACTTCCCTTTAGTTGGTCAGGTGTAATGGCAGTCACATATCTGTGGGAAAAAAACACGGAAAAAATCAATCCTTCCCGGAAATTGAGAAGAGAAAGTAAAGATGGGTTGGACGTACTCTCTGAATGAAGAAGGACAACACAGATAAAGATAGTCCCATATCAGACACTGCCGTCGGTGATGACGAGTTGGAGTATTCATTGTCCTAAGCCACAGTTTTGTGAAGTGGTGTGGCCAGTCACCTTCTTTGCTGCCTTTTCCCTTCCCTAGCAGCCACTCAGGGACCCAATTACAGCTGGGTTGACTGGAGCTGCCAGAAGCGGGAGTTGAACCACGTACTTGTGCCATGAAAAGCGAATGCTAAACCATTGCGCTAATCAGCCAACCTTTCTTTAAATTCACAACAAACTCTCTTCCCACCAGGTATCTGACAATACTTATTTACGTTTATCTATACTTTATTTACTTCTACTTCCTCTTCGCTCGTTATCAAACTCCCGCTACCGGGATCAAGATACTGAGCAGCGCATGAGCTGCAGTGGTCAGCGACCCATAGCTGACTACAAGCGTCAGGGCCAGCGAACCAGAGCTGCAAATACCCTTCTACACCTCCACGCGGTGATCCTGGATAACAGGCTGTAGCAGGGCAGACTGACTAAGGAGAAGAGACCGAGAAGGGAATGCTAACCCGGTACTCAAAAAATGCTTGCTGAAGTCGGATGTGTTGGACCGGAAGGTAAAATTTATCCCAGTCAAGCTGTAAACTACGACACAAAACATTCCATTCTCTGGACTTCATTCTGCTACTTAAGCCCTTTCAGGCTTTGGTAGCGGGAGATTGAGAACGAACGAAGCCAAGCCAAGCCAAACTCCCGCTACCAAGCCCTAAAAAGGGCTTTATATGTAAAATGATGTAGTCTGGAAAACGGAATTCCTTGTGTCGCAATTTACATCTCGACTGCGATATTTGCGTCTTTCTTTCCGACACATCTGACTTCAGGATGACACTTTGGGTACCGGGTTAGCTTTCCCTCTTCAACCCATTCTCCTAAGCCAGTCTGGGTACCGGGTTAGCCTTCCCTCTTCTATCGCTTCTCCTCAGCCAGTCTGGGTACCGGGTTAGCCTTCCCTCTTCGATCCCTTCTCCTCAGACAGTCTGGGTACCGGGTTAGTCTTCCCTCTTCGATCCCTTCTCCTTGGCCAGCCTGCTCCTGCTGCACCCTGTTATCAAGTATCACTACCGTACGTTGAAGTGTAGAAGGATCTTGGCCGTTTAGTGTCGCATGTCATGACGCCAACATTCAGCTTTCGGGTCTCTGACCGCTGTAACTCATTTACTGCTCAACGTGTCACTCCCACAATTCCACAGCAGCCTCATTTTCTTTTAATTTGACAGCATAACAAGTCATACCCTGGGTTGGAATCCACAGGGAAGCATACCATTTTTTTTACCAGGTAACGGTCTAAAAAGTACACTTTGAGGTCAATACACCCCCAGAATTAGAACCCTTGGATTGGTACCACTTCTGGTCTTTCTTTGCCTACCGCAGACGTGGATTTGACCAGCAGGTGGTCCTAACGCCTGCCTCAAGTAAGTTTGAAAGTGCGCGGGAAAAGCTGCGCTAGTTCTGGAATATTCCAGGCAAAACTGACGCCGTGAAATGAAGCTGAGAACTTTTACAATGACGTTTCTAACATCTTCATCCCTGACGGCAATATCTGATATTGGTCAACACTTTAATAAAGGAAAATAATATTTGTATTTAGTTATCACCAGAGATTAAAAGGGCCCCAAGAAGTAAGGTTATACAGAGGCTTATACGTCGTAATATTATCAGCGGTTTTTGAGAATGCTTACGTTCGTGGAAAGGGAGATTACCTTCGAAACACTCAGACAGGCAGACGACACAGAAGTCTGATATCACAGAACACCTAACATTAGGGCATACATGTAGGACATGATAAGTCATAAGAGTAGGACATAGGCGTTGGACAGGACATACACGTAGGACACGATAAGTCATACAAGTATGACATTCGAGTAGGGCAGGACATAAGTGTAGGACAGGACATAAGAGAAGACCAGGAGATTCCAGTAGGATTTTCGAGTAGGACAGGACATAAGAGTAGGACATACCAAATGGCATAAGAGAAGAACGTTCCAGTAGGACAGGACATAAAAGTAGGACATATCAGATGACTTAAGAGAAGGGTGTTCCAGTAAGACAGGACATAAGAGAAGTACATGACCTAAGAGAAGGCCAGCACATTCAAGTAGGACAGTGCATAAGAGTAGGCCATACCAGATGACATAAAAGATGGACGTTCCAGTAGGATAGGATAAACGAGTAGAACATGGCATACGAGTAGGACATTCGAGTAGAGCAGAAAATACGTTTAGGCTTTAGGGCATAAGAGAAGACATAAGAGAATGACATACTGGTAGGACATGCGAGTAGAACACAAGAGATGACATACTAGTAGGACATAATAACAGACATAATAGTAGCACATACGAATAGGATTTAAAGAGAAGGGCATACGAATATAACATAAGAGAAAATATAAAAGTTGGTCACATGCATAGGACATCAGTAGGACATAGAAAAGTCATAATAGTAGGGCGTCAGAGAAAATATAAGACTAGGACATGTGGGTAGGACATAAGAGAAAAGTTGTTCACAGAAGGGACATCATATGTCCTGAGGGACCAAGATGCTGAGCAGCACATGAGATCCAGTGGTCAGCGACCCATAGCTGACTGCTAACGTCAAGGCCAGCGAACCAGAGCTGCCAAGACCCTTCTACATAGATCAAGATGCTGAGCAGCGCATGAGATCCAGTGGTCAGCGACCCATAGCTGACTGCTAGCGTTGGGGCCAGCGAACCAGAGCTGCCAAGACCCTTCTACGCCTCCACGAAAGGTGCAAATATCGCAGCCAAGCTGTAAACTACGACACAGCGCATTCCGTTCTCTGGACTACATTCTGCTACTTAAGCCCTTTCAGGGTTTGGTGGCGGGAGATTGAGAACGAACGAAGCCAAGTCAAATATGTATAGGTGTGTGTACTAGCATGCATTCTCTTCAAGTCCGACTCCTATGTCTTCCCTTATGGCCTACAAACATGTAATCTCTTATGTCCAGCAAACATGTCATATCTTATGTCCAACAAACATGTAATCTCTTATGTCCTACAAACATGTCATCTCTTATGTCCAACAAACATGTAATCTCTTATGTCCAGCAAACATGTCATCTTTTATGTCATACAAACATGTGATCTCTTATGTCCAACAAACATGTAATCTCTTATGTCCTACAAACATATCATCTCTTATGTCCTACAAACATGTCATCTCTTTTGTCCTACTATTAGATCTTAGCTGATGCCTTACTGGGATGTCCTCTCTTAAGCTTCCTCGTATGTCCTACTCGAATGCACTCATGCACACATAGATACACACGCATACATACATATATACATACACACACATACATGCACACACACATACACACACACACACACATGAATCAGTTACTGAACCGAAACATAAACATGACGAAACTCACGTTGCGGTCAGAAGGTCTTCTGCAGTGACCAAGGACAAACAAAAACACTTTACAAATCACAGCATCAAAAAATAACCCTTATGATATGTAAGATATCAGCCGTTAGCGGGAGATTGGCAAAGTGCTACCAACGCATTAATTCTTTCTTGTCTTCCTTCTTCTAAACTGTTTGGATCAGGGGAGGATTGAAGACAAACAGCTCAAGGAAACTAGCACACAGATGGATCTGCAAACGGAGTTACCAAGAAGGAAGGAGGATGCATAGTCTAAGATGCAAGAATGGGAGTTTTACATATCATCCGAGAAAATCTACACCAGTTTCAGAACTGACTCTTCTTCTTCTTCTTCTTCTTCTTCTTCTTCTTCTTCTTCTTCTTCTTCTTCTTCTTCTTCTTCTTCTTCTTCTTCTTCTTCGTCTTCAGTGTTTGTCTTGAAAAGGATGCTGTTATGTTGTGTCGTAGTTTACAGCAAGCCTGTGATATCTGCTCCTTTAGGACCGACCCATCCAATTTTGGCTGGCTGTTTTGGGGTATCTTGTTTAACTTCCCTCTTCGATTCCTATTTTGCTAGCCAGACTACGCTACTGCTGCATGTTTCCAAGATCGCTGTTTGCAGTCAGATCAGGGTCTTGGTGAGCTGTAATTTGCCGACCCTGATGCAAGCAGCCAGCTATGAGTCGCTGGCCTCTGTCAACTAGTTCACTCCTGCTTCTTCGGTGCCGGCTCAGGAGATGATAAAATATAAATACATCCCAAGGGAATTGACACACATGTGAGTCTGCAGGCGGAGTTGTAAGGGATGAATGGAAAGACGTCTTTATAAGATACACGGATAAGAAATCAAGGTTCCCCTAATTGGTAACATCTCCACTACTTTCAGAGAAGAATCTGTTTAACTATTCCTAGCCTGGCACTGAAAATTATCTTCAATGTGAACGAGCTGCCAATAGAAAAGATACTTACTTGTCGCAGATGGGGAGATGACACTTAACTTCTGGTCAGGCAAACTGTACTGGTCAAGACCCTCACCTCAATTTCACGCAGGGTCTCCCTGGCAACGGGCTGTTTTCATAGAATCCTGGATAACGATGTGGAGGATCGACGTGATCCGTGGAGTAGTGAGGGACATGCAGATGAAGAAAAGCATTTGCACAACCGTCTAGAGGACCTGCAAGACTACCGCAAACAGATACTAGTATGACGTACGAAGAGTCAAAACGGCTTATCAAAGCCAGATACATGACCAAATGGGAAACCGAACATACTGGTTACACCAAAAACGATGCCTATTACCAGTTGAACCGAAGAGAGCAGGTCGTTGTCTTCAGACTTCGCACTGGCCACAATAGACTGAGGTACCACCTATTCAACAAATTGAAGATAGGTGGTACCGACGAATGCCCGTGCGATACCGGTAAAATGACCGCTGAACATCTGCTGCAGAACTGCCAGACATACGAGGATCAGAGAGAGCAGACGTGGCCATCACCAGCGGAACTGCAAGACAAGCTCTATGGCAGCGGCGACAGCCTCAGGATGACCGCCGCTTTTTTCGAAAAAAATGGTTACATTCTGACTGCGTACGAAGAAGAAGAAGTCTAGAGGACCCTAGTCCACTTTAAACAGCAAACTCGGAATGTGAGGAAAGCTACTGCAAGCCCGCCATGTATCGGCCTTCTCTTGGCACACAGGACGGTAAACCTACTCATTGTGTGCGGGCATAGTACAACAACTGGAAGAAGCTGACCAGGTCATAATAACAAACAACAGAGCTGGCCAGGTCATAATAACACATAACAGAGCTGGCCAGGTCATAATAACACACAGAAGAACTGGCCAGGTCATAATTACACACAACAGACCTGTCCAGGTCATAATAAAACACCATAGCTGGTCAGGTCCTAATAGCACACACCATAGCTGGCCAAGTCATAATAACACACGGCAGAGCTGTCCAGGTCATAATAACACGCCCCATGGCTGTCCAGGTCATAATAACACATAGTAGAGGTTTCCAGGACATAATAACACGCCCTGGAGCTGTCCAGGTCATAATAACACGCCCCAAAGTTGGTTAGGTCATAATAACCCACACCATAGCTGGTCAGGTCATAATAACCCACACCATAGCTGGTTAGGTCATAATAACACGCCCCAGAGCTTGTTAGGTCCTAATTACACGTTTCAGAGGTGGTCAGGTCATAATTACACGTCCCAGAGCTGGTCAGGTCATAATTACACGTCACAGAGCTGGTCAGATCATAATTACACACCCCAGAGCTGATCAGGTCATAATAACACGCCCCAGAGCTGGCCATAATGTGTGCTAAGATGAGGCTCAAGCTACGGGACTGCCACTTAGGCCTGGAAAATACTGTAGACCATCTTGACATGTCTACTAACCTAGCATACCGAATTAATCCGAGAAGAAAAAGATGAAGACATATAGATAGACAATCACACTTACATATAGACAGATAGATAATCACAGATACAAATAGATAGTGAAATCGATCATCACACATACAGACATATAGTCAGATCTATAATTACGCATATAGATGGATTGTCAGATCGATAATCACAGATACAGATAGTGATATCGATAATCACACATACAGATAGTGATATCGATAATCACACATACAAACGGTAACGGCGTGGGATAGTGGTTAAGTGACACGGCTCACAACTCAAAGGTTCTGGATTCGCTTCCCATCACATCCCTGGGATGCAAAACCTTAGACAACGCAGGAGGAAGCAGACCTTTACATAAAATGAATGCTGAAGTCGGATGCACTGGGCAGACAGGCGCAAAATAAGAACATAGTGTAACACACCCCGTCTTGGAGAATAGAGAAATAAGGCGAACGTAAAACAATAACAACACATACAGACAAACATTAGCTGTTCACATTAAGCATCTGGTAGTTCAAAGAAAATGTCAGGGGAAGTAACAGTGCTTAATACAATTATCGTAAGAATATAGATTATCTGCCTTGTTCTGCTACAGCTGAACTGATTTCTCACTTTGGGGTATCAACTTTAACGGCAAATTTATCAATCATTTGAAGATGGAGAGATATTTAATTTATAAAATAACGTAACACCTTTTGTCCTCTTATTCTTATACTAGGGGAAAGAAACTAGCTATTCGCTCTTCCATTTATGTACCTTCTGCTTCCTCTTCGCGCGTTCTCAATCTCCCGCTACCGAGCCCTGAAAAGAGCTTTGCAAGTAACAGGATGTTGTCCGGAGAACGGAATGCGTTGTGTCGTAGTTTACAGCTTTACGGTGATATTTGCACATTTCGGTTAAACACATCCGACTACCGCAGGAATTTGTGGGTACCGGGTTAACCTGCCCTCTACGGTCCCTTTTGTCAAGCCTAGATAACTACTCCACACTTTGCAGGGTTTTGGTCTGTGTGCCATCTTAATGGGGCCGTTCTGGAGACCTGCATCCCATGCTCTTACCTTCAATGACTGTCGCTGAACTAAACCAAAAGCTCAACAGAGAATGAACTGACAGGAAAGGGACAGACGAAGATCTTCTGATTCAGCACAGGCCATTGTAGACTCAAGACCAAGTTCCACAGAATGGGTCTCAGAAATACTTCCACATTCGATTATGGAGCACCAAAGCAAACACCAGAACATATTCTGCAGGACTGCCCTACATAGGAAGAACAAAGAGAGGCAGTCTGGCCTAGGGGTAACGACCAGGCTGGAAAAGTTGTGGGGAACTGGCGAAGACCTGAAACGCTGTGTCCTTCGTGAACCTCACCGGACTAGATGGATAGCATCAGTTGATCGTGAACCTCACCGGACTAGAAGCATAGCATCAGTTGATAGTGAACCTCACCGGACTAGATGGATAGCATCAGTTGATCGTGAACCTCACCGGACTAGAAGCATAGCATCAGTTGATCGTGAACCTCACCGGACTAGATGGATAGCATCAGTTGATCGTGAACCTCACCGGACTAGAAGCATAGCATCAGTTGATCGTGAACCTCACCGGACTAGATGGATAGCATCAGTTGATCGTGAACCTCACCGGACTAGATGGATAGCATCAGTTGATCGATGAAGACGAAGAATAACTGACAGGAGCTAGCATCTAATAGCTCAAATTCAGCGAATCATTCTAGAACAAGACTTTATTCTGCATCCGAGTGCAACCCAAGAAACAGACTTCATCTACTCTTCCAGATTAAGCGAAGATGGATCAAAGTTGGAATGCAAACCTCATCCCAAAGATGTCGTGTTAAAAACGGATATTACGGGCCGAAAGACGAATAAATCGCAGCCTCGCTGTAAACTACGACACACAGTCCTTTCTAGAACGAACGTCGATTAATAATAATAATAATAATAATAATAATAATAGTAAGAAGAAGAAGAAGAAGAAGAAGAAGAAGAAGAAGAAGAAGAAGAAGAAGAAGAAGAAGAACAACAACAACAACAACAACAACAACAACAACAACAACAACAACAACAACAACAACAACAACAACAACAACAACAACAAAAATAAGAAGAAGAAGGCTGACATGGCACCAGGTCTTATTCCATTCTACAGACATGATCCCAATCATGAAGGCTGCTTTTTGTAGAAGGTGTCTCCCATCACATCCTCCCTGCAAGACTTAATCTTTAGTCAGTACCCCCGTTCCCATCATCTTCAGAACATCTTTGATGTCATGTGCCCATATTTTCCTCGGTTCGCCATTGCCTCGTTTTCTAGCTACCACATCCGCCAGTATAGATTGTTTACAGTACAGCTTGGAGGACCGCGCTCCACCTTCATCAGCACGTGATGAAAGCTACAGAAACCCGCCACTAAACGTCCTTTTCAGGGAGCACAAAAAGAGTAAACCTACTCACTGTGGTCATTCAGCAACAATAAACCAACCAACTCAACCGCAACTACAGCAGCAGCAGCAGCAGCGGTGGCGGCGGCGACGATGACAAAAAAAACAACAGCATCAACAACAAAAACAACAACAACACCAGCAGCAACAATAACAACAGCATCAACAAAAAACACACAAAAACAACAACACAGCAGCAACAACAAGTACAACAACATCAATACCAGCAACAACAACAACAGCAGCAACAGCAATAGCAACAACAACACCAGCAACAACAGCAATAGCAACAACAACAACTTCCACACGTTACCACATGAAAAATTCATGTGCTCAGAATTGTGCTTCCTGTTCTGGTCATGCCCTGTCACGAGTTCCTGCATTTTCATGATTATGTATCTCTTAATTCTGTTAGAGCAGTCTCCGTTGTTGCTTACAACAGCGCAGAGATATTCGAAACGGGACGTTTTCTTCCTTTTCTAGAGAAACTTTAAGTCTGTTTTTTGCTTTGTCAGTGAACATGGCCGACCAAATGAATTTGAGATTGCTTCCATCCAGTTTCAGGGAATAAGGTTCAAGGTCGTGATGTGTTATTTGGGTGTGAATATCATCCTATCCTAATACTTTTGTTGCTTTTTTGGAACTAGAGCAACAGGCAGTCATGGTCAGGTGAAACATGTCCATCAAATCTAGACCTCACTTCCTCGTTGGTGCTCTCCTCGAAGAAGGCTGTAGTGCAGCAGTCTGGCAAATAAGCAGGGATCGACGCTGTAGTCCCCGTAGCGATGAGCTCAGTAAGAGTCGTCACATTGTATTACCTCCAGGATGATTCAAGTCCACATTCTCAAGTAGGTCTCGGGATGTAAGAAGAGCCACGTAACACGTTACCATAGAAACGCAGCCAAACGTTAACTAAACTCAGAAAGGGTAACTTCAAACAGGGCAACACGTTGAACACAAATAAATGTTAAAACATTTGTATTCCTTGTAAATTAGCCTTCTAGCTCATGCGAAGAAATAAATTAAATGAATAAAATGTTCATAGCAAAACAGCCAGGTGTTAAAATGTATGCCAAATCTCACATAAAAATATATTAGATGAACTAAAGCCAACCATAAATGACAATGAAGAATGTTATCTAAAAATATCTACTGAAATGTTTGCAGTCCAATAATGAATAATGAAGGAATTGTTCACACAATTTGATCTAAAAACGCTTTCTATACGTAAGCATACCTCACCGAGGTTTGAGAGCTTGATCCAAGGAGCTATGCTGGCGGGATTTTTACTCCTGGCAGGGTCATCAAAGCCGGACAGGTCCTTGGAGAGGGGCCAGACAAAAGGGCTGAGGAGCTAGTATAGCTCTATATGTGTAACTGCAGAACCTACCAGCGAGTGGTGCATGCTCTGGGCTGCACCAATAAATCCCCACTTCATGAGGGAAATGTATTCTTGTCTCGTTCATTATTTTTGGTCCTCGATCATATATCCCCATGGATGACGAGATACAGACCAGCAGAGATTGCACCTCTACCCTCTTGTGACGATCTTCCAGGTGGCGTAGAATGCCACACATACCATCCTACAGATGGGCTGGCAAGACGTGATCATCTTCCAGGTGGTGGGGATGCCACACATACCATCCCTACAGATGGGCTGGCAAACCTGAAGGAAGAATGCTGAGATAGACGACCCAGATGAATATGATATGTGGCAGAACGTGCCGATCTTGGGACACCGCCATACTGGCTTGCCCCGCTTTGGGGATACCCTAAGATGCGCCTAGAAGCCCCCCCCCCCCTCCTTTCACAATCATAATGCCTCTAAGACAACATACTTTAAAGGAGATTGGACGTCGCCTCAACAATTGAGGAGGATGTGTGATTTTGCCCGAGAGGAATTGGGCTGTCAATAGGTGCCAATTTTCAGCTAAAGGGAAAATATCACCAGCATCATCAATATCATCAGCATTATCAATATCATCAGCATCCTCATCATCTAATAACGTTAAAGCAAAAACATAAAAATGTAAATGATCAATATAAGAAAATAGTAAACGCTCATTAGTAAAGCATTAGAATAAACAAAATAGGCTGAGCTATCCCTAAAGTTTTGTGAAGAATTAGAAAAGACCTCCTTTTGTATAAAACAGAGGTGAAGTAAATTATAAATTATAATTGTAATGGTCATTTTTGTTTAAGCGTAGTGATATGTTAGCAAACTCGCGAAGCTGTAAAGCTGATTGCATCCAGTTTAACACAGAGTAGGAATCAGATCAATTAGTGAGATCAAGATGCTGAGCAGCGCATGAGCTGCAGTGGTCAGCGACCCATAGTTGACTGCTAGCGTGAGGGCCAGCGAACCAAAGCTGCCAAGGCCCTTTTACACCTCCACGCGGTGATCCTGGATAACGGGCTGCAGCAGGGCAGACTGGGTAAGGAGAAGGGATCGAAGAGGGAAGGCTAACCTGGTACTCAAAAAATGATTGCTGAAGTCGGATGTGTTGGACCGAAAGGGGCAAATATCACAGTTAAGATGTAAACTACGACACAACGCATTCCGTTCTCTGGACAACATTCTGCTACTTAAGCCCTTTCATGGTTTGGTAGCGGGAGATTGAGAACGAACGCAGAAGAAGAAGAAGAAGAATGCTCACAATGAGTAGGTTTACTCTTTTGTGCGCCCTGAAAAGAGCGTTAAGTGATCAGTTCCTCACATCCCGAGCGTGCTGATGAAGGGGGACTGTGTCCAACAGACGGTTGCGCATTCCGTTCTCTGGACTACATTCTGCTACTTAAGCCCTTTCAGGGTTTGGTAGCGGGAGATTGAGAACGAACGAAGAAGAAGAAGAAAGAAGTTCAATTAGTAGCTAGGAAACGGTCATTATAGCGCTATTTTTTTCTCACAGCCAAATAGCCACAAATTAAGCCAGCCTTACCTGACTAGATTTCTATTTTTAGAACAGATGAACGATTATAACTTCACTTAACTTAACGTCCTTGTACTGGTTTAGAAGACCATGCAGAGTCTGCATACAACCAGTTTCATTGACATGACTTTGCACTAAAAGCTATGCGCACCCAATTTATTCTTAAATGCATTAATTGTCCCTGCCTCCAGTACTTCCTGCGGCAATGCATTCCAAGCATTCACCACTCTCTGACTAAACGAATATTTCCTAATATCTAATCTGGACCTTCCTTTAGTTAATGTGTAGCAGCTATGCGCTCTTATTCTTGTAGGTGGTTGTATTTTGAAAAACAACTTGTTATAGTCTATTTTAGGTCCCTTTATGTTCATGACCTAGCTTGCTCTAAAAATATCATCACACCTCGCTACGCAAATGCTGGTAGTCAAGTAAATTATATTAAAACACTAGTCTTCGATTAAATGATAAATAAAATGTTAATTTACAAAAATGTGGGTCTCTTCAATAAAATATATCTGGTCAATTGTCATTGTCCACCCCGTTATCTTTCAAGACTCATTATCTCCCCTTCAAGCTCTGGAAGACGGTGGTCACTGCAGGCCTGAACTTACAGAAATATCCCTAGATGCCAACCAACTTCTCCCATCCCATGAAGTCAGAATAGTTGTACAATGGATCCGTGGGCACTCGAATTCACTTGGCAATGACAAGGCAGACAGACTGGCTAAGAAGGGATCAAGTGAAAAACAGCAATACACACCAACAACCCTACAGATAGTCAAACAACTACTGAAGACTGTGAACAAAGAGGCCTGGCTGAATAGATGGGCAATGGGAAATACTGGGAGAGAAATCTACAAACACATGGCCATCCCAAAGACAACATCAACCTCCTGGAAAGGATAGGCCAAAGCACCATTTTCCGACTTTGCACTCAACACATACAACTTAACAGCCACTTGAACAGAATCCAGCCAGAACATACTCCAGAGTGCCGTCTGTGCACACATCACTATGCAACTGTTGAATATAATCTTTTTGAGTGTCTGGCGCTTGCCGATGTAAGGAAAGAGCTTCTTCCTCCGAAGCCAGACACATGAAACACTTTGTACGGAACTAAACAACAACTTACAAACACTTGCAGAAACCACTATTATGGCATTGGGCCAAAGGGCAGGAGCCCATAGGCTGCTGGATCAATAACCAACTAACCAACCACTGTCCAATCAACACGTTACATCTGCAGTAGAAATAAAAAAGTTGAAATGCTTATTTGAAGTCAAATAGAATAAAAAGTAGCTGTGCCCTTTTGTTCTTGCAGGCGGCTGTATTTTGAAGAAAAAAAACAACTTGTTTTAGTCTATTTATCCTTTCCGTTGATTATTGTATAAACCTGTATTAAGCCACGTCGAAATCTTCTTATTTCTAGACACTGAAGGCAAGTTTGCGATTTACCAGCAAAATTTGATCTACACACACCTCACCTAAGTATTTTCATTTTTCGTTGTCCGTGGCATTTTGCGAAGTAATCCACATAATTTTTGCTCAAAAGATTTAATGTTCATCTACATTATCCGTGTTATTGTCCATGTTTCTCCTCAGTACATATCCACAGAAACGTTACATGTCCTCAGAATTTTTGTTTTTGTATGTGTGTGGTGCCGTAATTTTCTAATTTTCTATTTTATTTAACCTCTTAAATGGCTTTTTTCTTTGCGGATATGAACGCATCCTTTCTTGTTGGCGTACATGTTAAAATATTCACAGTCAAATTAATAATATGATACAATATTCACAGTCAAATAAATAATAATACGAAATGTTCACAGTCAAATGAATAATCTGATCACATATTCACAGATTGATCACCGTCGTCTCTTCCTCTTCGGTAACGTTGCTCGCCTTTCCCATGAAGTTCTAGCCCACGAGATGCTCCGACAGGCTGCAGGCGCAAGTTGCGAGATGAAGCCATGCTCATCCTGGAGACATCCTCGGGGCCACCCTACCAACACCTGGCTAAAACAGATCGCCATCTCCCCAACAGAACTGCAGGCCGCCTGGGACGCGGCCATCAGACGTGGTCATGGGCCATGGTCATTCAACGCGATGGACCCTGGTCACCTAAGCATACTATTGATTGATTGATTGTTATTGATGTTCACAGTAAAATGAATAATCTGATCACATGTTCATAGTCAAATGAATAATCTGATCATATGTTCATAGTCAAATGAAAACATATGGTAAAATGTTCAGTCAAGTGAATAATGTGACAGTACATTCACAGTCATAGGCAATCATATGATACAATGTTCACAGTCGAATGAATCATATGATAACATGTTTGCAGTCAAATGAATCATAAGATAAAATGTTCACAGTCAAATGAATCATATGATAAAATGTTCACAGTCAAATGAATCATATTATAACATGTTCACAGTCAAATTAATCATATGATAAAATGTTCACAGTCAAATGAATCATATGATAACATGTTCACAGTTAAATGAAACATATGATACAATGTTCACAGTCAAATGAATCATATTAAAACAAGTTCACAGTCAAATGAATCATACGATAACATGTTTGCAGTCAAATGAATCATATGATAAAATGTTCACAGTCAAATGAATCATATTGTAACATTTTCACAGTCAAATGAAAACAGTGATAATATAGTGATAGTCAAACGAAAATATATGTGAAAATGTTCACGATCAGATGATTTATTATAACATATTCATAGTCAAATGTAAAATATGATAAAATATTCACGTATAAAAAAAGGCAAATACACATGTTTATAGTCAAATCAAACATATCATGAATGACATGTCCTAAGGCCAGAGAATTATTAAAAAGAAGAGCTTCAGAGATAGTGGTACGACAAGCACTACTGTAACGGCATTCCCCTACAGAAGTCTATGTTCTGTAATCCAAAGGGAAAGAGAAATAGAGGCAGAGCAAGCCACACACAGAGAAGAGAGCTTGGGGCTGGTATAACACGAGTTACGATGTGGTTAGAAGGCTTTTACATGGAACACAGGACATGAGCTTTTGGCATATTTTTTATCCAAGGTGATGTGAAAGGTTTCGAATTTCCTTTACGGGAATTTAATTGAAATTTTTATACTTCTCTGTTGTTCATTCTCTAATCAAGGTCTTGGTTTCTCTTACAAAGGCCCTCGTTATTTGTAATGGTGTTTTTTGGGTTGTTTTTTTTGCGTTCGTCTTATTTCTCTATTCCTTAAGGCGTTGTGCGAGGTACTATGTTTTTTATTTTGCGCCTGTCGGCCCAGTGCATCTGATTTCAGGATCCATTTTATGTAAGGGTCTGCTTCGTCCTGCATTTTCTAAGAGTTTGCTTCCGTGAGGTAACGGCCTGTGCTGTGGTGGAGATCGAACTCAGCATATTCAGATTGTGAGCCGTGTCACTTAACCACTAGCCCACGCCGTCCCCGTTAGGATGTCTAATCTCCATACAGCTTTCGCATCAAATGGTATCACAAGGCTAGTATTGTTCTCCGTCATTTTGCGTGAGCAAGCAGCTTTGTAGGACTGGTACCACGGTCGTGATATATTCCCCACATGGACACTTGTCATCTGCCTCAATCCTCATTTAATTGAATAAGGTGACATTTAAGTTAAGCCACATCTCAGTCACAAGATGACGGCTTGCTCTTCCCCGGATAAAGTATAGTAGTTGTTTTATTCTTTGTAGTGAGGGTGTTGATCAGCCCATTTCTCCCAGGAGTCGGTTTTAGTTATGGTTATCGTATAACTAACTATATGTGATGATCATGTCTGTTTGTGGGGGAACTTCGTGGTCATGTCTGTGGGGGAACTCCGTGGTCATGTCTGTTTGTAAGGGAACTTCGTGGTCATGTCTGTGGAGGAACTCCGTGGTCATGTCTGTTTGTGGGGGAACTTCGTGGTCATGTCTGTTTGTGGGGGAACTTCGTGGTCATGTCTGTGGGGGAACTCCGTGGTCATGTCTGTTTGTGGGGGAACTTCGTGGTCATGTCTGTGGGGGAACTCCGTGGTCATGTCTGTTTGGGGGGGAAGTTCGTGGTCATGTCTGATTGTGAGGGAACTTCGTGGTCATGTCTGTGGGGGAACTCCGTGGTCATGTCTGTTTGTGGGGGAACTTCGTGGTCATGTCTGTGGGGGAACTCCGTGGTCATGTCTGTTTGTGGGGGAACTTCGTGGTCATGTCTGTGGGGGAACTCCGTGGTCATGTCTGTTTGTGGGGGAACTTCGTGGTCATATCTGATTGCGAGGAAACTTCGTGGTCATGTCTGTGGGGGAACTCCTTGGTCATGTCTATTTGTGGGGAAACTTCGTGGTCATGTCTGTGGGGGAACTTCGTGGTCATGTCTGTTTGTGGGGGAACTTCGTGGTCATGTCTGTTTGTGGGAGAACTCCGTGGTCATGTCTGTTTGTGGGGGAATTGTGGTCATGTCTGTGGGGGAACTTCGTGGTTATGTCTGTGGGGGAACTTCGTGGTCGTGTCTGTTTGTGGAGGAACTCCGTGGTCATGTCTGTGGGGGAACTTCGTAATCATGTCTGTTTGGGGCGGAACTCCGTGGTCATGTCTGTGGGGGAACTTCGTGGTCATGTCTGTTTGTGGGGGAACTCCGTGGTCATGTCTGTTTGTGGGGGAACTTCGTGGTCATGTCTGTTTGTGGGGGAAATCCGTGGTCATGTCTTTTTGTGGGGGAACTTCGTGGTCATGTCTGTGGGGGAACTTCGTGGTCATGTCTGTTTGTGGGGGAACTTCGTGGTCATGTCTGTTTGTGGGGGAACTTCGTGGTCATGTCTGTGGGGGAACTTCGTGGTCATGTCTGTTTGTGAGGGAACTTCATGGTCATGTCTGTGGGGGAACTCCGTGGTCATGTCTATTTGTGGGGGAACTTCGTGGTCATGTCTGTGGGGGTACTCCGTGGTCATATCTGTTTGTGGGGGAACTTCGTGGTCATGTCTGATTGTGGGGTAACTTCGTGGTCATGTCTGTGGGGGAACTCCGTGGTCATGTCTGTTTGTGGGGGAACTTTGTGGTCATGTCGGTTTGTGGGAGAACTCCGTGGTCATGTCTGTTTGTGGGGGAATTTCGTGGTCATGTCTGTTTGTGGGGGAACTCCGTGGTCATGTCTGTTTTTGGGGGAACACCGTGGTCATGTCTGTTTGTGGGCTAACTTCGTAGTCATGTCTGTTTGTGGGGGAACTTCGTGGTCATGTCTGTTTGTGGGGGTAACTTCGTGGTCATGTCTGTTTGTGGAGGAACTCCGTGGTCATGTCTGTGGGGGAACTTCGTGGTCATGTCTGTTTGTGGGGGAACTCCGTGGTCATGTCTGTTTGTGGGGGAACTTCTCGTGGTCATGTCTATGGGGGAAATTCGTGGTCGTGTCTGTTTGTGGGGGAACGTCGTGGTCATGTCTGTGGGGGAACTTCGTGGTCATGTCTGTTTGTGGGGGAACTCCGTGGTCATGTGTGTTTGTGGGGGAACACCGTGGTCATGTCTGTTTGTGGGGGAACTTCGTGGTCATGTCTGTTTGTGGGGGAAATCCGTGGTCATGTCTGTCTGTGGGGGAACGTCGTGGTCATGTCTGTGGGGGAACTTCGTGGTCATGTCTGTTTGTGGCGGAACTTCGTGGTCATGTCTGTTTGTGGGGGAACTTCGTGGTCATGTCTGTGGGGGAACTTCGTTGTCATGTCTGTTTGTGGGGGAACTCCGTGGTCATGTCTGTTTGTGGGGGAACTTCGTGGTCATGTCTGTGGGGGAACTTCGTTGTCATGTCTGTTTGTGGGGGAACTCCGTGGTCATGTCTGTGGGGGAACTCCGTGGTCATGTCTGTTTGTAGGGGAACTTCGTGGTCATGTCTGTGGAGGAACTCCGTGGTCATGTCTGTTTGTGGGGGAACTTCGTGATCATGTCTGTTTGTGGGGGAACTTCGTGGTCATGTCTGTGGGGGAACTCCGTGGTCATGTCTGTTTGTGGGGAAACTTCGTGGTCATGTCTGTGGGGGAACTCCGTGGTCATGTCTGTTTGGGGGGGAACTTCGTGGTCATGTCTGATTGTGAGGGAACTTCGTGGTCATGTCTGTGGGGGAACTCCGTGGTCATGTCTGTTTGTGGGGGAACTTCGTGGTCATGTCTGTGGGGGAACTCCGTGGTCATGTCTGTTTGTGGGGGAACTTCGTGGTCATGTCTGTGGGGGAACTCCTGGGTCATGTCTGTTTGTGGGGGAACTTCGTGGTCATATCTGATTGTGAGGGAACTTCGTGGTCATGTCTGTGGGGGAACTCCTTGGTCATGTCTATTTGTGGGGATACTTCGTGGTCATGTCTGTGGGGGAACTTCGTGGTCATGTCTGTTTGTGGGGGAACTTCGTGGTCATGTCTGTTTGTGGGGGTAACTTCGTGGTCATGTCTGTTTGTGGAGGAACTCCGTGGTCATGTCTGTGGGGGAACTTCGTGGTCATGTCTGTTTGTGGGGGAACTCCGTGGTCATGTCTGTTTGTGGGGGAACTTCGTGGTCATGTCTATGGGGGAAATTCGTGGTCGTGTCTGTTTGTGGGGGAACGTCGTGGTCATGTCTGTGGGGGAACTTCGTGGTCATGTCTGTTTGTGGGGGAACTCCGTGGTCATGTGTGTTTGTGGGGGAACACCGTGGTCATGTCTGTTTGTGGGGGAACTTCGTGGTCATGTCTGTTTGTGGGGGAAATCCGTGGTCATGTCTGTCTGTGGGGGAACGTCGTGGTCATGTCTGTGGGGGAACTTCGTGGTCATGTCTGTTTGTGGCGGAACTTCGTGGTCATGTCTGTTTGTGGGGGAACTTCGTGGTCATGTCTGTGGGGGAACTTCGTTGTAATGTCTGTTTGTGGGGGAACTCCGTGGTCATGTCTGTTTGTGGGGGAACTTCGTGGTCATGTCTGTGGGGGAACTTCGTTGTCATGTCTGTTTGTGGGGGAACTCCGTGGTCATGTCTGTGGGGGAACTCCGTGGTCATGTCTGTTTGTAGGGGAACTTCGTGGTCATGTCTGTGGAGGAACTCCGTGGTCATGTCTGTTTGTGGGGGAACTTCGTGATCATGTCTGTTTGTGGGGGAACTTCGTGGTCATGTCTGTGGGAGAACTCCGTGGTCATGTCTGTTTGTGGGGAAACTTCGTGGTCATGTCTGTGGGGGAACTCCGTGGTCATGTCTGTTTGGGGGGGAACTTCGTGGTCATGTCTGATTGTGAGGGAACTTCGTGGTCATGTCTGTGGGGGAACTCCGTGGTCATGTCTGTTTGTGGGGGAACTTCGTGGTCATGTCTGTGGGGGAACTCCGTGGTCATGTCTGTTTGTGGGGGAACTTCGTGGTCATGTCTGTGGGGGAACTCCTGGGTCATGTCTGTTTGTGGGGGAACTTCGTGGTCATATCTGATTGTGAGGGAACTTCGTGGTCATGTCTGTGGGGGAACTCCTTGGTCATGTCTATTTGTGGGGATACTTCGTGGTCATGTCTGTGGGGGAACTTCGTGGTCATGTCTGTTTGTGGGGGAACTTCGTGGTCATGTCTGTTTGTGGGAGAACTCCGTGGTCATGTCTGTTTGTGGGGGAACTTCGTGGTCATGTCTATTTGTGGGGGAACTTCGTGGTCATGTCTGTGGGGGAAATTCGTGAACATGTCTGTTTGTGGGGGAACTTCGTGGTCATGTCTGTTTGTGGAGGAACTTCGTGGTCATGTCTGTTTGTGGGGGAATGGTGGTCATGTCTGTGGGGGAACTTCGTGGTCATGTCTGTGGGGGAACTTCGTGGTCATGTCTGTTTGTGGAGGAACTCCGTGGTCATGTCTGTGGGGGAACTTCGTAATCATGTCTGTTTGTGGCGGAACTCCGTGGTCATGTCTGTGGGGGAACTTCGTGGTCATGTCTGTTTGTGGGGGAACTCCGTGGTCATGTCTGTTTATGGGGGAACTTCGTGGTCATGTCTGTTTGTGGGGGAAATCCGTGGTCATGTCTGTTTGTGGAGGAACTCCGTGGTCATGTCTGTGGGGGAACTTCGTAATCATGTCTGTTTGTGGCGGAACTCCGTGGTCATGTCTGTGGGGGAACTTCGTGGTCATGTCTGTTTGTGGGGGAACTCCGTGGTCATGTCTGTTTATGGGGGAACTTCGTGGTCATGTCTGTTTGTGGGGGAAATCCGTGGTCATGTCTTTTTGTAGGGGAACTTCGTGGTCATGTCTGTGGGGGAACTTCGTGCTCATGTCTGTTTGTGGGGGAACTTCGTGGTCATGTCTGTTTGTGGGGGAACTTCGTGGTCATGTCTGTGGGGGAACTTCGTGGTCATGTCTGTTTGTCAGGGAACTTCATGGTCATGTCTGTGGGGGAACTCCGTGGTCATGTCTGTTTGTGGGGGAACTTCGTGGTCATGTCTGTGGGGGAACTCCGTGGTCATATCTGTTTGTGGGGGAACTTCGTGGTCATGTCTGATTGTGGGGTAACGTCGTGGTCATGTCTGTGGGGGAACTCCGTGGTCATGTCTGTTTGTGGGGGAACTTCGTGGTCATGTCTGTTTGTGGGAGAACTCCGTGGTCATGTCTGTTTGTGGGGGAACTTCGTGGTCATGTCTGTTTGTGGGGGGAACTCCGTGGTCATGTCTGTTTGTGGGGGAATTTCGTGGTCATGTCTGTTTGTGGGGGAACTCCGTGGTCATATCTGTTTTTGGGGGAACACCGTGGTCATGTCTGTTTGTGGGCTAACTTCGTGGTCATGTCTGTTTGTGGGGGAACTTCGTGGTCATGTCTGTTTGTGGGGGTAACTTCGTGGTCATGTCTGTTTGTGGAGGAACTCCGTGGTCATGTCTGTGGGGGAACTTCGTGGTCATGTCTGTTTGTGGGGGAACTCCGTGGTCATGTCTGTTTGTGGGGGAACGTCGTGGTCATGTCTGTGGGGGAAATTCGTGGTCATGTCTGTTTGTGGGGGAACGTCGTGGTCATGTCTGTGGGGGAACTTCGTGGTCATGTCTGTTTGTGGGGGATCTCCGTGGTCATGTGTGTTTGTGGGGGAACACCGTGGTCATGTCTGTTTGTGGGGGAACTTCGTGGTCATGTCTGTCTGTGGGGGAAATCCGTGGTCATGTCTGTCTGTGGGGGAACGTCGTGGTCATGTCTGTGGGGGAACTTCGTGGTCATGTCTGTTTGTGGGGGAACTTCGTTGTCATGTCTGTTTGTGGGGGAACTTCGTGGTCATGTCTGTTTGTGGGGGAAATCCGTGGTCATGTCTTTTTGTGGGGGAACTTCGTGGTCATGTCTGTGGGGGAACTTCGTGCTCATGTCTGTTTGTGGGGGAACTTCGTGGTCATGTCTGTTTGTGGGGGAACGTCGTGGTCATGTCTGTGGGGGAACTTCGTGGTCATGTCTGTTTGTGAGGGAACTTCATGGTCATGTCTGTGGGGGAACTCCGTGGTCATGTCTGTTTGTGGGGGAACTTCGTGGTCATGTCTGTGGGGGAACTCCGTGGTCATATCTGTTTGTGGGGGAACTTCGTGGTCATGTCTGATTGTGGGGTAACTTCGTGGTCATGTCTGTGGGGGAACTCCGTGGTCATGTCTGTTTGTGGGGGAACTTCGTGGTCATGTCTGTTTGTGGGAGAACTCCGTGGTCATGTCTGTTTGTGGGGGAACTTTGTGGTCATGTCTGTTTGTGGGGGGAACTCTGTGGTCATGTCTGTTTGTGGGGGAATTTCGTGGTCATGTCTGTTTGTGGGGGAACTCCGTGGTCATGTCTGCTTTTGGGGGAACACCGTGGTCATGTCTGTTTGTGGGCTAACTTCGTGGTCATGTCTGTTTGTGGGGGAACTTCGTGGTCATGTCTGTTTGTGGGGGTAACTTCGTGGTCATGTCTGTTTGTGGAGGAACTCCGTGGTCATGTCTGTGGGGGAACTTCGTGGTCATGTCTGTTTGTGGGGGAACTCCGTGGTCATGTCTGTTTGTGGGGGAACTTCGTGGTCATGTCTGTGGGGGAACTTCGTGGTCATGTCTGTTTGTGGGGGAACGTCGTGGTCATGTCTGTGGGGGAACTTCGTGGTCATGTCTGTTTGTGGGGGAACTCCGTGGTCATGTGTGTTTGTGGGGGAACACCGTGGTCATGTCTGTTTGTGGGGGAACTTCGTGGTCATGTCTGTCTGTGGGGGAAATCCGTGGTCATGTCTGTCTGTGGGGGAACGTCGTGGTCATGTCTGTGGGGGAACTTCGTGGTAATGTCTGTTTGTGGGGGAACTTCGTGGTCATGTCTGTTTGTGCTGGAACTTCGTGGTCATGTCTGTGGGGGAACGTCGTTGTCATGTCTGTTTGTGGGGGAACTCCGTAGTCATGTCTGTTTGTGGGGGAACTTCGTGGTCATGTCTGTGGGGGAACTTCGTTGTCATGTCTGTTTGTGGGGGAACTCCGTGGTCATGTCTGTGGGGGAACTCCGTGGTCATGTCTTTTTGTAGGGGAACTTCGTGGTCATGTCTGTGGAGGAACTCCGTGGTCATGTCTGTTTGTGGGGGAACTTCATGGTCATGTCTTTTTGTGGGGGAACTTCGTGGTCATGTCTGTGGGGGAACTCCGTGGTCATGTCTGTTTGTGGGGGAACGTCGTGGTTATGTCTGTGGGGGAACTCCGTGGTCATGTCTGTTTGGGGGGGAACTTCGTGGTCATGTCTGATTGTGAGGGAACTTCGTGGTCATGTCTGTGGGGGAACTCCGTGGTTATGTCTGTTTGTGGGGGAACTTCGTGGTCATGTCTGTGGGGGAAATCCGTGGTCATGTCTGTTTGTGGGGGAACTTCGTGGTCATGTCTGTGGGGGAACTCCGTGGTCATGTCTGTTTGTAGGGGAACTTCGTGGTCATATCTGATTGTGAGGGAACTTCGTGGTCATGTCTGTGGGGGAACTCCTTGGTCATGTCTATTTGTGGGGAAACTTCGTGGTCATGTCTGTGGGGGAACTTCGTGGTCATGTCTCTTTGTGGGGGAACTTCGTGGTCATGTCTGTTTGTGGGAGAACTCCGTGGTCATGTCTGTTTGTGGGGGAACTTCGTGGCCATGTCTGTTTGTGGGGGAACTTCGTGGTCATGTCTGTTTGTGGAGGAACTTCGTGGTCATGTCTGTTTGTGGGGGAATTGTGGTCATGTCTGTGGGGGAACTTCGTGGTCATGTCTGTGGGGGAACGTCGTGGTCGTGTCTGTTTGTGGAGGAACTCCGTGGTCATGTCTGTGGGGGAACTTCGTAATCATGTCTGTTTGTGGCGGAACTCCGTGGTCATGTCTGTGGGGGAACTTCGTGGTCATGTCTGTTTGTGGGGGAACTCCGTGGTCATGTCTGTTTGTTGGGGAACGTCGTGGTCATGTCTGTGGGGGAACTTCGTGGTCATGTCTGTTTGTGGGGGAACTCCGTGGTCATGTGTGTTTGTGGGGGAACACCGTGGTCATGTCTGTTTGTGGGGGAACTTCGTGGTCATGTCTGTTTGTGGGGGAAATCCGTGGTCATGTCTGTCTGTGGGGGAACGTCGTGGTCATGTCTGTGGGGGAACTTCGTGGTCATGTCTGTTTGTGGGGGAACTTCGTGGTCATGTCTGTTTGTGGGGGAACTTCGTGGTCATGTCTGTGGGGGAACTTCGTTGTCATGTCTGTTTGTGGGGGAACTCCGTGGTCATGTCTGTTTGTGGGGGAACTTCGTGGTCATGTCTGTGGGGGAACGTCGTTGTCATGTCTGTTTGTGGGGGAACTCCGTGGTCATGTCTGTTTGTGGGGGAACTTCGGGGTCATGTCTGTTTGTTGGGGAACTCCGTGGTCATGTCTGTTTGTGGGGGAACCCCGTGGTCTTGTCTGTTTGTGGGGGAACTTCGTAGTCATGTCTGTTTGTGGGGGAACTTCGTGGTCATGTGTGTGGGGTAACTTCGTGGTCATGTCTGTTTGTGGGGGAACTTCGTGGTCATGTCTGTTTGTGGGGCAACGTCGTGGTCATGTCTGTTTGTGGGGGAACTTTGTGGTCATGTCTGTGGGCGAACTTCGTGGTCATGTCTGTTTGTGGGAGAACTTCGTGGTCATGTCTCTTTGTGGGGGAACTCCGTAGTCATGTCTGTTTGTGGGGAAACTCCGTGGTCATTTCAATGGGGGAACTTCGTAGTCATGTCTGTGGGGGAACTCCGTGGTCATGTCTGTTTGTGGGGGAACTTCGTGGTTATGTCAGTTTGTGGGGGAATTTCGTGGTCATGTCTGTTTGTGGAGGAACTTCGTGGTCATGTCTGCTTGTGGAGGAACTTCGTGGTCATGTCTGTTTGTGGGGGAACTCCGTGGTCATGTCTGTTTGTGGGGGAACTCCGACCTTTGATGTTGAGAAGGCACATAAACTGACCAACCAATCTTTGGTTTGGAGATGACACCCGAAATGACCAACCAATCTTTGCTGTTGAGATGATACCTTAAATGACCAACCAATCTTTGCTGTTGAGATGACACCTGAACTGACAAACCAATCTTTTCTGTTGAGATGACATCTGAACTGACCAACCAATCTTTGATGTGGAGATGATACCTGAACTGACCAACCAATCTTTGCTTTGGAGATGACACCTGAACTGACGAACCAATCTTTGCTGTGGAGATGACACCTGAACTGACCAACCAATCTTTGCTGCGGAGATGACACCTGAACTGACCAATCAATCTTTGCTGTGGAGATGACACTTGAACTGACCAACCGACCTTTGTAGTGAAAATGGCACATGAACTGACCAACCGACCTTTGTTGTGGCGATGACACCTTCACTGAACTTAAAGTAGAGGGGTCACTACTATAGCAGTTTCAATAGCCACTGTTGTAAATTATTAAGTTGCTAGTCCAAATCACAACCCTCTGTAGTCAGCATATTCATTATACTAGGCAGGTTACGGTTTTCATATTATTAACAAAGCCGATACCACTCTGACTTTTGTAATAAGAAGGATGATAATTTTTGTGATGATAATGATGCAGGTGATTATAATGATGGTGGTGATGATAATGATGGAGGTGATGATAATGATGATAATGATGGAGATGAAGATAATGATGGAGGGGATGATAATGATGGAGGTGATGATAATGATGGAGGTGATGATAATGATGGTGATGATGATAATGAGGGTGGTGATGATAATGATGGAGGTGATGATAATGATGGTGGTGATGATAATGATGGAGGTGATGATAATGATAGTGGTGATGATAATGATGGTGATGATAATGATAGTGGTGATGATAATGATGGAGGTGATGATAATGATGATAATGATGGTGGTGATGATAATGATGGTGATGATAATGATAGTGGTGATGATAATGATGGAGGTGATGATAATGATGATAATGATGGTGGTGATGATAATGATGATAATGATGACGGTGAAGATAATGATGGAGGTGATGATAATGATGGAGGTGATGATAATGATGGAGGTGATGATAATGATGGTGATGATGATAATGAGGGTGGTGATGATAATGATGGAGGTGATGATAATGATGATAATGATGGTGGTGATGATAATGATGATAATAATGGAGGTGATGATAATGATGGAGGTGATGATAATGATGGAGGTGATGATAATGATGGAGGTGATGATAATGATGATAATGATGGTGGTGATGATAATGATGGTGATGATAATGATAGTGGTGATGATAATGATGGAGGTGATGATAATGATGATAATGATGGTGGTGATGATAATGATGGTGATGATAATGATAGTGGTGATGATAATGATGGAGGTGATGATAATGATGATAATGATGGTGGTGATGATAATGATGGTGATGATAATGATAGTGGTGATGATAATGATGGAGGTGATGATAATGATGATAATGATGGTGGTGATGATAATGATGATAATGATGACGGTGAAGATAATGATGGTGGTGATGATAATAATGGAGGTGATGATAATGATGGAGGTGATGATAATGATGGAGGTGATGATAATGATGGAGGTGATGATAATGATGGAGGTGATGATAATGATGGAGGTGATGATAATGATAGGGGTGATGATAATGACTTTGGTGATGAAAATGATGTTTGGTGATGACGCTTACAACGATAGCATAATGGGTTATAGCTTCATTGATAACAGTAGTTATAGAAAGTGTTATGGGGTTAATTTGTAATATCATGACTAGCTAGCTGCTGACAGCCAGTCCTGTAACGATGAGGGGGGTGCTCCTGTCAGTTACTGGGTGAACTGTCTGGCTATGGATGCTGTATAACAAGTTGGTCCAGACCTGTGCTGGCAGGTCACCCCGCAAAACAGCTTGCCGTCATTTAGCATGAAGGGCTGATTTAGTAGGTTTCGACCACAGGAGTGGCAACTGCAGGTTATAAGAAAACACCATATTAAACACATATATAGATATAAATACGCGGGGCGTACAGTAAATATTCGGATTTTGTCAGTGTAATACGAAAAGGAAATTTATTAAGTAAAGTAAATATTCCAAAGTGAATAATATATGTCTGATACCTGGTGGTGGAATGTGCAAATTACTGCTGTTTCCTCGCGTTTTTTTCAAAATGACGTCGGATCAGTTGACTCTAGTGCGGGAACAGCGTTTTGTGATGAAATTGCAAGCTGCCGGGCATGAGCTGCAGGGGTCAGCGTCCCATAGCTGACTGCTAGCATCAGGGCCAGCTAACCAGAGCTGCCAAGACCCTTATACACCTCCACGCGGTGATCCTGGATAACAGGCTGCAGCAGGGCAGACTGGCTAAGGAGAAGGGATCGAAGAGGGAATGCTAACCCGGTACTAAAATATGCTTGCTGAAGTCGGATGTGTTGGACCAAAAGGTGCAAATGTCGCGACCAAGCTGTAAACTACGACACAAGGCATTCCGTTCTCTGGACTACATTCTGCTACTTAATCCCTTTCAGGGTTTGGTAGTGGGAGATTGCGAACGAACGAAGCTAAGCCAAGCCAAGACATGTTAGTCAGGGTCAGGCAAAACTTACTAGCCAAGACTCTGACCTCGAATTCCTCGTTGTCCTCCCTGGAAACGGGCTGTTTTCACGGCAATCTGGCTAACGAGGTGAGGGATCGACGTGATCTCCGTAGTAGTAAGCAGCAAGCAGATAAAGAAAACCATAGCACAACCGTCCATTGGACACAGTCCCCCTTCATCAGCACGCTCGCGATGTGAGGAACGCTACTACAACTGGTCACTTAACGCCCTTTTTAGGGCGCACAAAAGAGTAAACCTTCTCATTGTGTGCATTGGCAATCAGACTTGTGCTCATAAGCCTCTGATACGAGGTGACGCTAATGTTAAAGCTCTTCAGACATTGTTTTGAAGTAGTCTGTGTAGCGTTTCATCTATCCCCATGGCGAGCGTCTTCTTGTACTGTGATCACCGTACAGCAACTCCTTCGGGACGCGCTCGTCGGGTATCAAACCACATGCCCCGTTCATCGTATCTCAGCTCACTGCAGAATATTATAACATATTAGAGAAGGCGTGGCAAAACGGTTAGTGACAACGGCTTGCAGCCCAAACTTGCCAGGTTCGGACTGTCCGAACAGCAAAATCATGAACATATGGGAAATGTGTGCTGGAGTCGGATGTACTGGTCATTAGGAGCAAAACACAGTACAACGAAATGAACTTAAAAAAAAGGAAATCGAACGCAATAAAAGTATGACTCCTATCTAGCTTAACTTTTCTGTAGTTGTGATAGTGGTTCTTTCCACATTCTGAACGTACTTGAGATATTGGGCCAGAGTCATCCTGGATGTTGTGCAATGCGAGGCGTCTCACTACCATTGTCCCTATCGGAATTACAGTATCGATCCACACCTGGTTGGAAAGACTGCTGAGAAACAGTCTGTTACTAGAATCTCTACGACGAAGTAAGATGCAGTTTTGATCAGTAAGTTTTACCTGACCGACGTGTGAGGTGGGGGTCTTGATCGGTATGTTTCACATGACCCTGGTCTGAGGTGCAGGTCTTGATCAGTATGTTTTACCTGGCCCTGGTATGAGGTGCAGGTCTTGATCAGTATGTTTTACCTGGCCCTCGTTTGAGGTGGAGTCTTGATCAGTATGTTTCACCTGTCCCTGGTCTGAGTGGAGGTCTTGATCAGTATGTTTCACCTGTCCCTGGTCTGAGGTGGAGGTATTGATCAGTACGTTTTATCTGACCGTCCTGTGAGATGTTGTCTTGATCAGCATATTTTACCTGACCCTGGCGTGAGGTGGAGGTATTGGTCTGTGTGTTTTACCTGACATTCGCGTGAGGTGGAGATCTTGATCATTATGTTTTTTCCTGACCCTGGCGTAAGGTGGATGTCTTGATCAGTATGTTTTTCCTGACCTTGACGTGAGGTCGAGGTGATGATCAGTATGTTATATCTGACCCTGGCGTGAGATGGAGGCCTTGATCAGTATGTTTTTCTCGACCTTGCCGTGAGGTGGATGTCTTGTTCAGTATGTTTTACCTGATCCTGGCGTGAGGTGGATGTCTTGATCAGTATGTTTTTCTTGACCCTGGCGTGATGTTTAGGTCTTGATCAGTAGGTTTTTCCTGACCTTCGCGTGAGGTGTAGGTCTTTATCAGTATGTTTTACCTGACCCTGACGTGAGGTGGAGGTTTTGGTCTATATTTTACCTGATCCTGGTGTGAGATGGGGTCTCTATTAGATTGTTTTACCTGACCCTGACGTTGGAGGCGGTCATGATCTTGAAGTTGCTCCTGAAACGCATGAAATATATTGAGAATGGTTCTTCTTCTTCTTTGTCCGTTCTTAAACCTCCACTACCAAAGCCTTGATAAAGGCTTTTGAAGTAGCAAGATGAAGTCCGGAGAACTGAATGTGTTGTGTTGTAGTATACAGCTTGACTTCGATATTTGCACCTTTCGGTCTTCTTCTTCTTCTTCTTCGTACGCAGTCAGACAGTAACCATTATTTTTTCGAAAAAAGCGGCGGCCATCCTGAGGCTGTCGACACTGCCATAGAGCTTGTCTTGCAGATCCACTGGTGATGGCCACATCTGCTCTCTCTGATCCTCGTATGTCGGGCAGTTCTGAAGCAGATGTTCAGCGGTCATTTTACCGGCACCGCACGGGCATTCGTCGGTACCACCTATCTTTAATTTGTTGAATAGCACCTTTCGGTCTGACACATCCGAATTCAGTATGGCATTGTTGGGTACAGTGTCAACATTCTCTCTTCGATCTCTTCTACTTAGCTAGACCGGTCTGCTGACGAAATATGGATATTTATTCTGTACTTACCTGAAGCAGTGGGGACAGGCATGCCAATGAATGCCTCCATGTGTCATCCCAGGAGCATCCGCAGTTATAGGTCTCTGACAAGTGTTGCAAACCTATAGGTGACGGACACAAACAACAACAAAGATTGTAGGATTACTGGAGTCATGGTATTCTTCTTCTTCTTCTTCTTCTTCTTCTTCTTCTTCTTCTTCTTCTTCTTCTTCTTCTTCTTCTTCTTCTTCTTCTTCTTCGTTCGTTCTCAATCTCCCACTACCAAACCCTGAAAGGGCCTAAGTAGCAGAATGTAATCCTGAGAACGGAATGCGTTGTGTCGTAGTTAACAGCTTGGCTGCGATATTTGCACTTTGCGGTCCAACCCATCCGACTTCAGCAAACATTTTTTTAGGGGGTTAGCATTCCCTCTTCCATCCCTTCTCCTTAGCCAGTCTGCCCTGCTGCAGCCTATTATCCAGGATCACCGCGTGGAGGTGTAGAAGGGTCTTGGCAGCTATGGTTCGCTGGACCTTACGCTAGCAGTCAGCCATAGGTCGCTAACCACTACAGCTCATGTGTTGCTCAGCATCTTGATCCCTCCTGGTATTCAATCAGGCAAGTCAGATTGTTTTGCAGAAGATTAGAGCGTCTGTCGCATTAAGATTAGTCACTACAGACTACTTACTCACCTCTACTACTTTCATATATCTCCCACAAAAGACTGACACTCCTAGGACTGACACTCAGACTCTGAACACGTCCTTTAGAAATCTCCATATCATTATAGTAGTCTACAATGTAGAGACTAGCCATTGGGGATGCAGAGGTGAGACATAATCTCTAGGGCAATCGGCAGAACCCTGAAATGACTTTGGACTTTATCATGAGGTGGTCGCTCTTGCTGAGAGATGAGACGGTAGACTCTCAATACAGAAACCAAAGCGGTGGGTGTTCCAAACCTCCAAGTTTCAAACGTCGTTTAAGGAAAGCGATATTAATCCTTTCGGAGATGGACGATACACTCGAGAGTCGTGTGTACAGGATGTGCAAGCAAAATAATCCCTGAGCAGATAAAAATAAAAAAGAACAGACTGTTAGCTGTTGTCTTGGCGATAAAGGTATTGACATTTCTACTTAGTTTGGCTTAATAATAAATGGTAGCCAGTGGTCTCAAGTTAAGGTGTTCGCCTCGGGTGCTGGAGGTTGCGGATTCAAATCACAGTGGATACAAAAAATGTCCGGTAAAAATGTCCCCTGATCTCTCAGTAGTGAGGTCAGACACCCGTGTTCAGTGGCGCGCACGTTAAAAATCATTTGGCAGTTGAAAATCGAAAAGAGTTATTCTAGGGATTCTCGTCCTCACAGAGAATATGTCGTAAATAGGGGACTCTGACTATAACATGAGGTCTTGCTTATGCGGTTAGCAGAGTGGCATAGATTGCGCCTGACATGTTGCGGGTATACCTTGCTCTAATTTACGCTTTCACCACAACCAAAAAAGGCGATCATATATTCCAGTGCCTAACATATACTGGGATTTACGTGGCAAGTCACCAGTAGATTTCCCCTTGCCAAAAGATATGAAGCATAGATCACATCTTACCACGACGTCTAAGGACATACACGGACTGAAGATAAATAGAACATAAAAGATAAGGACGCACATAGCTGGGCGCATACCCGAATGGGGTTTCCTACCAAGCCTCTTGAACTAGTGACTTTTAGACGCCAATTCAAAGCAAAGATGCACGAAGATCCCATAAACGCACTAACAACACCAAAACCCATCACTACTGTACGAAAACCTACCTGGAGGCAGGAAATATTTCCAGAGGTGGTAGAAAATATACCAGGTATTGCAAACAAAAACTGCCAGACTGAAAAAGAAAGGAGAGATACTACCCTAAGCTTCATAACGAAAAGCTACCCAAGCATGGACTGGACCCATGCATACACCGACGGTTCTGTAACAAATACTACACAGAACGGAGGGGCAGGAGCATTCCTGAACCTACCAAATGGCAGAAAAATAACACTGTCATTCGCTACTGGTAAGTACACAAGCAATTTCAGAGCGGAGGCAGAGGCACTGAGGGCGGCAGTGGAAGAAATGGTGACACACAGTGAAAATGAAAGCCATATAGTCCTGCTTACAGATGCTCTCGCCGTAGTCACAGCGCTAAAAAGCCAGAACAATACTGAGCTTAATGACTTAAGAGCAGCACTCTGCAAACTGTGCCAGCAGTCCGCACCAAAAAGGGTAGTGGTACAGTGGGTCCCATCACACTGCAACATCCAAGGCAACGAGGAGGCAGACAGACTGGCAAAAGAAGGTGCAAGACTACCACAAACAGATACTAGTATGACGTACGAAGAGTCAAAACGGCTTATCAAAAGCCAGATACATGACCAAATGGGAAACCGAACATACTGGTTACACCAAAAACGATGCCTATTACCAGTTGAACCGAAGAGAGCAGGTCGTTGTCTTCAGACTTCGCACTGGCCACAATAGACTGAGGTACCACCTATTCAACAAATTGAAGATAAGGTGTACCGACGAATGCCCGTGCGGTACTGGTAAAATGACCGCTGAACATCTGCTGCAGAACTGCCCGACATACGAGGATCAGAGAGAGCAGATGTGGCAATCACTAGTGGAACTGCAAGACAAGCTCTATGGCAGTGGCGACAGCCTCAGGATGACCGCCGCTTTTTTCGAAAAAATAATGGTTACTGTCTGACTGCGTACGAAGAAGAAGAAGAAGACGCCAATTCAACGAAATATGTGTTTTCTTGACGGAATGTCTAGTTAGTGGAACTGGTACCGTTCTAAAACGGCGCCGATGACACTGTGGCTGATATAAAGAGCAGACAGTGGATATTTATTTAAAGATTTCACATACTTATGGAGCACGTTATCAGCAGACGGAAGAATCACATCGAAAATCTAACAATTGTTGAAAAAGACAAAAAGATTGTTGGTGAGTTAACACCAAATACTTAATTGGACGTAGGTGTCACCAACTACCAAATGAGCTGTATACAACACGGCTCTCGTACCGACACTTTGCTAACAATGTCAATACTGGACACAAACATCAAATGACAAACGACAAATCGTGACAGCAGAAATTAAAATTTAAAAATATTGGGTGAGACAGAATCAGAAACGACGCCTTCAGAATACTAGTGGGAACAACACCAGTATTAGACTACACCAAATGAAAGTTACTTAAATGGTTTGGTTACAAACAAGTCTACCACCACACAGCATAACCACACCCCCACCCCCACCCCGCCCAACAGGCAATGCTATTAACATACAACGTATTCAAGGTCAAAGGCCTACCACGAACACTGTGGTGGCTTACGGAAATATCTGAAGCGGCGAAAGCCACTATGCTAGAGGCACACGGTATGTCTCTTTGTAGAGGTCACTTCATAATCTGACACTGAAAGGCCAAACAGGATAAGCGAAAGGAAGAAGAAGAGGAAGAAGAAGAGGAAGAAGAAGAAGTGGCACGCATGAAGACTTGATTACCTGGACACTCTGGTGTAAGAATGTACAACACATGACCTCAATACCCCAAGGGTAGAAGCGATTCAACTAAGAAAACTCCGGAGTGAAGATTAAGCATAGCCAGTGAACCTACATGTAGAAGATTCTTTCATTCCAGTATCATTTATGGGTGGTGGAGGTTGAGGGGGGAGGTTGAGGGGGGAGGGGGGGGGCATGATTGTTACCGGGGGTCGAAGAGGATCGAAGAATAGTAGCACCGTCACCTGTCAGGCATGTCATAAGAAAAGACTCAGAAGGTTCAGCATGGGGCTGGCTACCACATGATGCAGACATTAAGCGGAGACGGCGGGAGCTAGGGGTTAAATGACACGGCTTACAACCCGAAAGTGCTAGGTTCGCTCCCCAATCACAGCACCGACCGTTACCCCCGGGAAGCAAACCTTCAGAAAATGCAAGAGGAACAGATCCCTACATATAATAAATGACGAAGTCGGATGCACTGGGCCGACAGGTGCAAAATGAAAACATAGTGCAAAAGCACACCGCCTAGGGGGATAGAGAAATAAGACGAACGCAGAAAAAATAAAAAGACTAAGCCACAAAGACGTCAATGATAAGGCAGGTCAACACATGTTGACTTGGCGTGTATTTATTGAGAACCTATGCTCCACAATGTGCAGACACACTTTTTATTGATTGATTGATTTGATGAATGTGATATTGTTTCTAGAGCTTTCTTGTTAAAGCCAGCATGACCTTTGAAATGTGGCCTATGTTTATAGTGGAGTGTGCAATTTCATAAGTTGAGGAACTATTTGCTCAAGACGTGTTGGATGTCATTGTCAGTGATCCTAATGATAACCTATTAGCGTGGCAGTTGCCATATTCTCGTCTCTGTCACACACAGTGCCATCGATGAAGTCAGTTGCACCTCGCCAGCTACGATCGCAGCACCATCATACGTTTTTGTCACGATGATGTAACTTGCGTTGTATTTGGAATATAGAGTGTAAACAACTGCGCAGGTTATCAACCTCACTCTCTCGTCCCGAGCAACATTGGACCAGTAGCAACAAGAACAGTCGAGACGACTGGAGGTAACTCAGGATACAGGCATTCTATTCTTACCTCCCTTGAAACCAAGGGTCGCTTGAAACTTGCGGAATACGAACGCACACCGTCTTTGTTCATCCCATTACCTCTGGAATACCCATTGACACCATTCCGACAGCCTCTTACCACAAGAACAATATCAATATTGAAACACTTGCAGAATGTTCCTCTTTGATCCTTGGTCAATTGTGTTTTCTCAATACAGTATCAAACTCATTTCACTGCCACTCAGCATGCGACCATCTTTCATACACTGTCCCAACTCTAATTCATTCAATCTTTCAGGCTTTTATATTTCTTTACCAATTTGTCTCATTTTGCCTTTTGTTGTTCTTAACTAAGTTGTCTTATTTCGTCTTCTGCAGTTGTTTGTCAC
The DNA here is from genome assembly GCA_036924085.1 of Ariolimax columbianus. Taxonomy (NCBI): domain Eukaryota; kingdom Metazoa; phylum Mollusca; class Gastropoda; order Stylommatophora; family Arionidae; genus Ariolimax; species Ariolimax columbianus. Next base: position 19,715,429 of record JAVGWX010000022.1, read on the forward strand.
GTTGTCCTCTCTGTGTCTCCAATAGTTCTTTGTAAAGTTGTCCTCTCGTCTGTAATTGTTCTTTGTCAAGTTGTTTTCTCTTTTTCTTTGTGAAGTTGTCCTCTTTTAGTCTAATATAGTTTTTTGTCAAGCTGTCCTCTATTTGCTTCCGATAGTTCTTTGTCAAGTTGTCCCCTCATCGCCTCCACTAGTTTTTTGTCAAGTTGTCCTCTCATTGTCTCCAATAGTTCTTTGTAAAGTTGTCCTCTCGTCTGTAATTGTTCTTTGTCAAGTTGTCCTCTCTTTATCTGCAATAGTTCTTTGTCAAGTTGTTTTCTCTTTTTCTTTGTGAAGTTGTCCTCTTTTAGTCTAATATAGTTTTTTGTAAAGCTGTCCTCTATTTGCTTCCGATAGTTCTTTGTCAAGTTGTCCCCTCATCGCCTCCACTAGTTTTTTGTCAAGTTGTCCTCTCATTGTCTCCAATAGTTCTTTGTCAAGTTGTTCTTTTTCGTCTTCTATAGCTCATTGTCAAGTTGTCAATTTGTGTCTCCTATAGTTGTTTGTCAAGTTTTCTTTTTTTGTATTCTATACTTGTTTTGTCAAGTTATTATCTTTTTGTCTTCTGTAGTTCCTTGTCAAGTTGTCATTTTATTTCTCCTATAGTTGTTTGTCAAGATTATTTTGGTGGTCTTATATACTTGTTTGTTAAGTTGTCTGTTTTCGTTTTCTGTAATTGTTTGTCAAGTGTTTATTTTTTGGGTCTTCTATAGATGTTTTAGAAGTTACCGGTGCGTTATTGAATCCTTCCTTTGGACTACTTTCTGATGCCATTTAAATGGCAGTTTTGGTAGTGCTATGCACTGTTGTTGTTCGGTGATGTCATACGGCTGGACTTGGATACTACAGCCGACAAGATTATTCACAAACAGTCTCTCAACGCCAAATGACTCCCCAACTCTGGACGAGGTCTGGAGCCGTGGATGTGGGCGATAGACACAACGGACCACAGATGCATACGAGCACTTTAATATTATTATCCTATTATTATTATATCATTATTATTATTTTACTATTATTATTATTATCCAAGAGTTGAGATTTCTACAAGATTTGAAACTGTCACATTTTGGCAAGGGACGGAATAAACAAAACAAACAACAACACAAGAGTTGTCGAACTTGACAATCACCTCAACATACACGAAGCTGGGAAACATCGTTTCTAAATAAGTATATTTTTGTCAAACCATTGCTAGTTTTATCATCTACGCTAGCTGAAAATATAACACAGGGAGTGAATGAACATACAGCAACCAGTGAATTATAGCTAGCTGCTTGCATCACGGGCAGTGTATCTGAGCTGACGAAGATCTTATTCCACGTCCAAGTGGTGACTCTAGAAACAGACTGCGACCATGCAGTCCGGCTAAATGATTAGGGATCGAAGAGATGAGGCAAACTAGATGCCAAAAA
>JAVGWX010000022.1:19719379-19734379 GCA_036924085.1 Ariolimax columbianus
GGTATACTCACGGGAAAAGATGATCTGAAATATTCAGATGATATGTTAATGTTCATATATAGATTTGGGATCAAAATTCTGAGCAGCGTATGAGCTGCAGTGGTCAGCGACCCATAGCTGACTGCTAGTGTCAGGGCCAGCGAAACAGAGCTTCCAAGACCCTTCTACACCTCCACACGGTGATACTAGATAACAGGCTGCAGCAGTGCAGACTGGCTAAGGAGAAGGAATCGAAGAGGGAATGCTAACCTAGTACTAAAAAAATGCTTGCTGAAGTCGGATGTGTTGGACCGAAAGGTGCAAATATTGCAGTCAAGCTGTAAACTACAAAACAACGCATTCCTTTCTCTTGACTACATTCTGCTACTTAAGCCCTTTTATGGTTTGGTAGCAGGAGATTGAGAACGAACGAAGCCAAGCCAAATATAGATTTGATGTAAAGCGCTAGATGATACAATGTTTTAAAGATCCTGTTTTTTGGCAAAAGTTTGTTCTGAAGATAATTGACGTCATGCATACCGGTCTCTAGAAGTTCTGTAAGAGATCGTGTCTCGGTAATATTAAGTCGTTAAAACGAGTTCAGTTTGCATGTAGGTGTGGACAACGTCGTTCCGTTCTTGTTAGTCTTTATGCTTGTGGATTCCGTGGGGAAGTGGTTAAGCCGTCGTCCTCGTGATCAGGTGGTGTGGGTTCGACTCCGCCGTCTTTTTCACGGGTGCTTGATGCTGAGTCCCCTGCATCTCGTAGTCGCCCCCTAGTCGTCTTGTCCTTGATTTGCCACTGGGGTCGGGCGGCTCGAGACGAGAGAGTGAGGATAAAAAGTAGCGCAGTTAATCCTTACCAAAAATAGCGCTAGCAAATTAAATTATTCCATCATCGTCTACGATGGACGGCGTTCATAAGAATCGATTTCACTGCACCTTTGGCATGCCATAGGTGCGCAGTCTCCCTCTGGAAATGGCAAAGGGTGTTTATGGTTATGATGACTTATGTGACTGGTTAGTTGTGCGGACTCATCTTTTGTCCTCCCATGTGTCCCATTCCGCTAGAACGTCGCTTGAATTCAAAACTTTGAAGCACTAGAAATGTTTTTGTCCTCTATCATGGTGTGGACGCACACCAGTTGGTCATTGATAAGATCAGTTCAGCTCATCCCGTAACCCATCAGGTCGTTGGAGCACACATGAAGATACTCCCAAAATCCCACGCCATCCCTCTCTGTCTGTCGCCGCCTGTCATATCTCACCGGGACGAAGGCCTGACCACTCTCTGTCCCGGTACGGAACCAAAGAGTATCGAGTTGGTAATTCCGAGTTGGTCATTGATAGACTATTTCATATTCCCACTACCAACTCCTGAACGTTCTCAAACTCCCACTACCAAGGTCTGAACGTTCTCAAACTCCATCTACCAGGCCCTGAATGTTCTGTATGGGATAAAGACGCCGAGCAGCACTTGAGCTGCAGTGGTCAGCGACCCATAGCTGACTGCTAGCGTCAGGGCCTGCGAACCAGAGCTACCAAGACCCTTCTACGCCTCCACGCGGTGATCCTGGATAACAGGCTGCAGCAGGAAAACTAGCTAAGGAGAAGGGATCGAAGACGGAATGCTAGCCCGGCACTCAAAAAATGTTTTCTGAAGTCGGATGTGTTGGACCGAAAGGTGCAAATATCGCAGTCAAGCTGTAAACTACGACACAACGCATTCCGTTCTCTGGACTACATTCTGCTACTTAAGCCCTTTCAGGGTTTGGAAGCGGGAGATTGAGAACGAAAGCAGAAGAGGAAGAAGAAGAAGAAGAAGAAGATGAAACTCCCTCTACCAAGCCCAGAAGAAGAGCTTTGCAAGTATCAGGATGTAGCCAGCAGAATGCGCTGTGTAGTAGTTTACAGATTGACTGCGATATTTGGATCTTTCGGTCGGGAACATCCGACTTCAACAGATATTTTTGAGCACCGGGCTAGCCTTTTCCCTTCGATCCATTCTGCTTAGCCAGTCTGCCCTGTTGCAGTCTGTTATCCAGGATCACCACGTGGAGGCGAAGAAGTGTCTTGGCAACTCTTGCTCGCTGTCCCTGACGCTAACAGTCAGCTTTTGGGTCGTTGATCGCTACAGCTCATACAATCCTCAGCATCTTGACTTCACTTAGACATATCACATATCCAAATGCTATGTGCCTGTAATCGATGCTTGTAAGTTTGATTCTCAGTTATTTCATTGAACTAAACCCCAGCTTGATCAGGGCAGAGGACCCACACCAGCATTGAAGGATTGAGACCTCTACGTCAATCATTCACTCGCGTATTAGAACCAGCCCCCCAGCACCTTCCAAAGTAATAATTGGGAGTCTGACACGATGACTGCCCATGTTAAAGAGGTGTCAGCTAGCCATGAAATAAAAGAGAAGCGGTCCTGATATGTCAAGGCGAATCAGACTAGCTGCAGTTGCTACACACGACTTCCTACCCACTGCAACATCCAAGGCAACGAGGAGGCAGACAGACTGGCAAAAGAAGGTGCAAGACTACCACAACCAGATACCAGTATGACATACGAAGAGTCAAAACGGCTTATTAGAGCTAGATACATGACCAAATGGGAAACCGAACATACTGGCTACACCAAAAACGATGCCTATTACCAGTTGAACAGAAGAGAGCAGGTCGTGGTCTTCAGACTTAGCACTGGCCACAATAGACTTAGGTACCACCTATTCAACAAATTGAAGATAGGTGGCACGGAAGAATGCCCGTGTGGTACCGGGAAAATGACCGCTGAGCATTTGCTGCAAAACTGCCCGACATACGAGGATCAGAGAGAGCAGATGTGGCCATCACCAGTGGCAACACTAGACAAGCTCTATGGCAGTGTCGACAGCCTCAAGATGACGGCTGCTTTTTTCAAAAAAATACAGTTTGATGTCTGACAGCGTACGAAGAAGAAGAAGAAGAAGAAGAAGAAGAATGGAATAACGGCAAGATATCCCTTAAAACAAAAATCTGCATCTACCAGTCGTGTGTGGTCCCAGTCCTCCTTTATGGCTCCGAAACTTGGACATTACTCTTTTTCTTCTTCTTCTGCGTTCGTTCTCCATCTCCTGCTACCAAGACCTGAACAGGGCTTTACAAGTAGCAGGATGTAGTCCGGAGAACGGATTGCGTTGTGTCGCTAGTTTACAGCTTGACTGCGATATTTCACCTTTTGGACGACACATCCGTCTTTGGCAGGACATTACTCAAACAGGACATATCGAGGCTAGAGACATTCCACGTGAGCAACTAGCGGCATATCCTGGGCATCCGATGGCATGACAGCATCAGCAGCATAGAGGTTTCTGTTAAAACAGTCCTCCATCCAATGTCAGTAACATTGGACAGACGTCGAGTTCTTGTTGTTGTTCGGTGATGTCATACGGCTGGACTTGGATACTACAGCCGACAAGATTATTCACAAACAGTCTCTCAACGCCAAATGACTCCCCCCCCCCCCGCCCCCCCCCCAACTCTGGACGAGGTCTGGAGCCGTGGATGTAGGCGATAGACACAACGGACCACAGATGCATACGAGCACTTTAATATTATTATCCTATTATTATTATATCATTATTATTATTTTACTATTATTATTATTATCCAAGAGTTGAGATTTCTGCAACCAACTCCATTCTCATACTTGAAGCTGGTGTTCTGTGAAACACACACACATCTCTAATATAATATAATATAATATAATATAATATAATATAATATAATATAATATAATATAATGTAATGTAATGTAATGTAATGTAATGTAATATAATATAATATAATATAATATAATATAATATAATATAATATAATATAATATAATATAATATAATACAATACAATACAATACACTACACTACAATACAATACAATACACTGCAATACAATACAATATAATATTCGATAATATAATATAATATAATTTAATATAATGTAATGTAATATAACATAACATAACGTAATATAACAAAACATAACATAATATAATATAATACAATATAATGTAATATAATTTGCTATATACTTTTTAAAAAAGTTTTACGTAAAATAATTTTAAATTAGTTTATTTATTATGTGGCTGATAGGACAACGTGATGTGAACTGTTGAAAAACTATATTTCACAGGGAGCTGAAATGTGTTATTGTTTAATACACCGAAATGTTTGTTCAAAGCAAAATCCAAGTTTTTAACATTCTCACCTCGTCACACGCAAAGCATCTTGGGTAAAGTAGATCGGCGTAGTGTCTCTCGCAATAGATCCTTCCCTTCTTACAGAAGTAAATCATGTCTACCAGAAGCTGTCTGCAGGTGATGCACACGAAACACCCTGGGTGCCAGCATTCACCTACAACTTTCGAGGCAATGACAGCTGGACTGCCCTTCTCCATCTTCTGTTGGCAGTTATGGCAACCCTTGAAAAGAGAATATTCAAGATATGATTTGTTATAAATCGATTAGTTTAATTAGATCGATTGATTGGTTTGGCTTGGCTTTGTTCGTTCTCAATCTCCCACTACCAAACCATGGAAGGGAATAAGTAGCAGAATGTAGTTCAGAGAACGGAATGCGTTGTGTCGTAGTTTACAGCTTGACTGCGATATTTGCATCTTTCGGTCCAACACATCCGACGTCAGCAAGCATTCTTTGAGTACCGGGTTAGCATTCCCTCTTCGATCCCTTTTCCTTAACCAGTCTGCCCTGCTGTAGTCTGTTTTCCAGGATCACCGCGTGGAGGTGTAGAAGGGTCTTGGCAGTTCTGGTTCGCTGGCCCTGACGCTTAGTAGTGGGAGATTGAGAACGAAGAAGAAGAAGAAGAAGTACCTCCACTGCCGAGGAACGCCGGGCGTCCTAAGCACAGAAAAAACGCATTTTGCGAAAAGACAAAACAATTTTTTTTCTTCGCATTATTTCTCTAATCCCCAAGGCGGTTTGCGTCGCACTGTGGTTTTTATTTTGCACCTGTCGGCCCAGTGCATCCGACTTCAGCATGCATTTTATGTAAGGGCCTCGTTCTTCCTGCATTTTCTAAGGGTTTGCTTCCTCGGGGAAACTTCCGGTGCTGTGATGGGGATCGAACCTAGCACCTGGTTGTGAGCCGTGTCACTTAACCACTAGCCCACACCGTCCCCAAAACAAACCAACTGACACTCGCATGTCCAATTCTGATCTTAAATGCTACGCACGTGGAAGGGGTTTCCGTGCTACAATTGGACTATACAGCCACCTCCGCGCGCAGTTGTGAGGTGCAACACCTATGCCTAACTGCTGATGTCATCATCGCTAGCGAAGGACGGCTATTATTACTGAAAACCATGCCAAGGATTTACTTAACCTGTGTCGTTCCCTTCCTGGTGTACTGCTCCGAAACTTGGACTATTCTGTAGGACCATTAGAAGCGCTTTGAAACTTTCCACATGCTCAGCCAGAGGCGCGTACTTGCGTTTCACTAGTATGGCCGTATGCGCGATGAAGATGATCAACAGTATATGAGATGTGGTTTGCCTCTCTAGCTCTTTATTATATAGAACGAGTATCTCTCACTATCTTAGTCATCTGAGACTAACAGCACCTGTTGTCTGACCTTTACTGGCGGTATCACAGAACTATTGGCACTCTGGATCTGTCAGGGAAAGATAGACCCAGCCTGGGGTTTGAGCGCGTGGTACTTTCCCAGGCCTGAGTGCTGGCAGCCGTCTAAACAAATATTTGACGAAATTGTACGACAGGAAGCCATAGAGATGGTGTTTTGCAGAAGAATGTTAAGAATCCAACGAACCAGCAAATACAAATGACTAATTAGGACGTTGGGACAGAACCCAATGAACAAAGCGAAGCAAAAAAATCATTTTCGTCTTGCTAGGGTAAATTATGAGAAGGAAATGTCTGGGTAGCAGAGTGGTAGAGCTGTCGTTTCTCACGGCAAAAGGCACCGGGTTCGATTCTAATTTGTTAGTACGCTCAAGTCGACCCAGTTGTGTGATGGGACAGAGTTGTCGTTTCTCACGGCAAAAGCACCGGGTTCGATTCTAATTTTTTAGCACACTCAAGTCGACCCAGTTGTGTGATGGGGTAGAATTGTCTTTTTTCACGGCAAAAGCACCGGGTTCGATTCTAATTTTTTTTCGTACGCTCAAGTCGATCCAGTTGTGTTACTAATTCCACAGCAAGTAGGCTTTAGACAGCACAGATCCACTGAGGATCAGATCACCATCATAGCCCAGGAAACAGAGGATGCCTATCAGGAGCAAAAACACACAGTAGCCGTCTGGGTGGATCTAGAAAAGGCATTTGACAAAATCTGGAAAGAGGGACTTAAAGTCAAGCTACGAAGAAGTGAAGTCTGTGGGAAAATGTACACATGGATCAGCCACTACCTAAAAAACAGAACGGCCAGAGTTCAAGTACAAGGGCAGATGAGCAAAAAGGTGACACTTGAGCAGGGAGTACCCCAATGGGGAGTACTGTCACCCACACCCTTCCTGGTGTATATAAATAAAATAACAGAGAATATACCAAGAAGAGTCCACAGCTCAATGTTTGCAGACTACCTGGCTATGTGGACCTCTAAAAAGAATCTCACCATAGCAAGTGATCGGATGCAGCAGGCCCTAACATCGCTGGAACAGTGGGCGAACTCATAGCTGGTCAAAATAAACGAGGAAAAAACAACATGTACGATATTCTCGCTTTCAAACAAACCGCAAAACACCAAAATAAGTCTTAACGGCAAATACCTGCGGCCAAATGACAACCAAAACTACCTGGGAGTCACATTCATTTGATCGGCGCATGACATGGAAAAGTCAGATCCAGAGAAACCGAATGAGAGCCAGAGAATGAATGGCAATCATGAGGAAACTTGCTGGCACAAGCTGGGGAGCATACGAAAGTATACTAAAGAAACTGTACACTGCAAGAGTGAGACCAGTTCTCGAGTATGGCATTGCGGCATGGACAACAGCAGCAAAGGCGAACTTCGATAAAGTTAGCAAACTTCAAAACCAAGCCATGAGAGTTATAACAGGAGGCATGAAGTCAACGCCAATTGTAGAACTTGAAAAGATTACAAAACTGCAATCCACGACCGACAGAAGAGACTGCATAGTCCAGCAGCGAGCAGAGAAACTCAGAAGACTGACTGACCATCCAATGCACCAGAGACTAAAAAAATTTTGAAATGGGAAACTAAAGCGGAGAAACTTTGCAGAAATAGCCAAAGCAAAGATGAGCGAAGACCCTATGAACGCACTAACAACACCAAAGCCTATCCCTACTGTACGAAAACCTACCTGGAGGCAGCATATATTTCCAGAGGTGGTAGAAAATATTCCAGGTATTGAAAAAAAAAACAGCCAGACTGAAAAAGAAAGAAGAGATACAACTCTGAGGTACATAACGAAAAACTACCCAAGCATGGACTGGACCCATGCATACACCGACGGTTCCGTAACAAACACATCCCAGAACGGACGGGCAGGAGTATTCCTGAGCCTACAAAATGGCAGAAAAATAACACTGTCATTGGCAACTGGAAAATACACAAGCAATTTCAGAGCGGAGGCAGAGGCACTGAGGGCTGCAGTAGAAGAAATGGTGACAGTTAAAAGGAATGAAAGCCATATAGTCCTGTTTACAGATGCACTGGCCGTAGTCACAGCACTAAAAAGCCAGAAAAATACTGAACTTAATGATTTAAGAGCAGTACTCTGTCAACTATGCCAGCAGTCCGCACCAAAAGGAGTAGTGGTACAGTGGGTTCCATCCCACTGTAACATCCAAGGCAACCAGGAGGCAGACAGACTGGCAAAAGAAGGTGCAAGACTACCACAACCAGATACTAGTGTGACATACGAAGAGTCCAAAAGGCTTATTAGAGCTAGATACATGACCAAATGGGAAACAGAACATACTGGCTACACAAGAAACGATGCCTATTACCAGTTGAACAGAAGAGAACAGGTCGTGGTCTTCAGACTTCGCACTGGCCACAACAGACTGAGGTACCACCTATTCAACAAATTGAAGATAGGTGGCACTAACGAATGCTCGCGTGGCACCGGGAAAATGACCGCTGAACATTTGCTGCAAAACTGCCCGACATACGAGGATCAGAGAAAGCAGATGTGGCCATCACCAGTGCCAACACAAGACAAGCTCTATGGCAGTGTCGACAGCCTCAGGATGACCGCTGCTTTTTTGGAAAAAATACAGGTTGACGTCTGACAGCGTTGGACGAAGAAGAAGAAGAAGAAGAAGAAGAAGAAGAAGAAGAAGAAGAAGAAGAAGAAGAAGAAGAAGAAGAAGAAAATTCCAGTTGTGTGATGGTGGTAACTGGTTTACAGTGAGGAGGAGAGCTAGAGGTAAGCGACAGTTATTGTTTATCTATCGTTTTCGAAGAGGACCACATTGTCATCTGACAATCCTGGAGTGGGTTCATAGATGGCTGATCAAACCCATCCGAGCCCGAAAGCGTCTGTCTGACCGTCAGACGGAGGAAACTCGGCTCTTGCCTTTCGTGTCCCTCGTCTCCGCACAGCTTTCTTGACTCTCGTCTGCTCCATATGTGTCGTGCCAGAAGAGATTTTCCTAGGCGAAGCAGAGCGATCAGCAGCAAGGTTCTCCCAATTGTCAGGGTCAATGTCGCAGTTCTTCAGCGAGGCTTTCAAAGTGTCTTTGTAACGTTTAATTTGGCCACCACGAGTTCGTTTGCCTGAATCAAGTTCGCGATGGAATATTTTCTTTGGGAGCGACTGTAACCCGCCACGTAACACTCTTTTCAAGATGCACAAAGAGTGAATATACTCATTGCGGGCATTCTACTTCTTCTTCTTTGTACGCTGTCAAACATCAACCTGTATTTGTTTGAAGAAAGCAGCGGTCATCCTGAGGCTGTCGACACTGCCATAGAGCTTGTCTAGTGTTGCCACTGGTGATGACCACATGTGCTTTCTCTGGTCCTCGTATGTCGGGCAGTTTTGCAGTAGATGTTCAGCGGTCATTTTCCCTGTACCACAAGTGCATTCGTCAGTGCCACCTATCTTCAGTTTATTGAATAGGTGGTACCTCAGTCTATTGTGTCCTGTGCGGAGTCTGAAGACCACGACCTGCTCTCTTCTGTTCAACTGGTAAAAGGCATCGTTTTTTATATAGCCAGTATGTTCTGTTTCCCATTTGGCCATGTATCTGGCCCTAATAGGCCTTTTTGGACTCTTCGTAGGACACAAGAGAATCTGGTTGTGGTAGTCTTGCACCTTCTTTTGCCAATCTGTCTGCCTCCTCGTTGGCTTGGATGTTACAGTGGGATGGAACCCACTGCACCACTACTCTTTTTGGTGCGGACTGCTGGCATAGTTGACAGAGTACTGCTCTTAAATCATTAAGTTCAGCATTTTTCAGGCTTTTTAGTGATGTGTCCATGGTCAGGGCATCTGTAAACAATTGCGGGCATTCAACAACAACCTCTTAAAATACCATGGATTAGTACAATAAAACTACTAACACTTTATCTCTGACAGCAATGTTTTTGGACTACCTTTTGTCTATTATGTGAAGAAGAGAATAAGAGTATATTGTATGAATGAACAGTATTGATAGGAAAATAGCAGAGGACTATGCAGACAGCAAATCATGGACAGTTTAACATCATGGCGTGGAAGGCTGATTAGCTTTAAATCGTGAAATGAAATCCTGGTCAGTTAAACATCAGGACAAAGAATTCTGGACAGTTTAACATTGTGAAATAAAATCTTTGATAGTTAAATATCGTATCTAACCTGCAGCATATCGGAAAATGAGAGGGTAGACTCCATCACTCTGAAACATTATCGGAAAATGAGAGGGTAGACTCCATCACTCTGAAACATTATCGGAAAATGAGAGGGTAGACTCCATCACACTGAAAGATTATCGGAAAATGAGAGGGTAGACTCCATCACACTGAAAGATTATCGGAAAATGAGAGGGTAGACTCCATCACTCTGAAACATTATCGGAAAATGAGAGGGTTGACTCTATCACACTGAAAGATTTTTAGAAAATGAGAGTGTAGACTCCATCACCAAATTGCCAAAATGGAACACAAAGATACAAACAAGTATCCATACACTGGCCAATTCGTCCTGATATCGCACAAAGGACTACTATCTGGGGTGGAAAGGGGCATGTCTTCGCAGTAGAATCCAGAAAGGCAAACCTTTATTCCTGTGTACAGGCGTGGAGTCTTTTTCGTAGAGGGGATATAACCCTGCTGGAAAGAATTCAAAGAAGAGCGACACAACTGATAGTGGTATTCCAGAATTACAGTTATGAGGAAAGACTCAAATAAACCTTCATACATTGTCTAGATAAGAGAAGAATTCAAGGTGATTTAAGACAGGTTTATAAGATAATCAACTTGGAATACTTGGAATCCTGATATTCAAACATACATGTTAATGTATGTTGCCAAGTAGTCGAATACTCCGTCTATCTGTAATATGTATTTTAAAATTCCTGCTGCTTACTAAGTCTTGGGGAAGATATAAACGATTCGGGTAGATTTTTAACTAGGGTTTTTAAATTTTGTTCTGGCAGCGGCCGTTAAGACAACTATTTTCGAATTTCAAGTGCAAAGGGATTTTTAACGTACTCGACACTGGACACGGGAGTCCGATCTCACTACCAAGAAAACAAGGTGAATGTTGACTAAAAGATCCGCGTGAAAAAATTCCGAAATCAACTAAAGGGATATGTTAGATTATCACAAGTTTTTTTCCTTCAAAATACAACCGCCTACAAGAGAAAGAGGGTACAGCTACAAATAAAATAAAGACAGATTCAGATTAGATGTTAGGAAATATTTTATTGGTCAGAAAATGGCGAACGCTGGGGATGCATTGCCACAGGAAACAATGGAGTCGGGGCAGTTGATGCATTCAGTAATAGATTGGCTGCGCATAGTTTTAGGATCAAGGAAATGTACAAAAAAACTGGTTGTAAAAAGAATCTGCAGAGTCTTCTGAACCAGTATAAAGAAATTATGTTAAACCAAAAGAATGCAAAGAAGAAAAAAAAAAGAAGAAGAAGAAGAAGAAGAAGAAGAAGAAGAAGAAGAAGAAGAAGAAGAAGAAGAAGAAGAAGAAGAAAGAAGAAAAAAGAAGAACCATCAAGAGTTATTTTTTTTTTTTTTTTTTTTTTTTTTTTTTTTTTTTTTTGCTTAGATGTTTGCCTCGCTAGTTTCTACTGGCGGAGGCGTGCCATTTTCCACCCCAGACCGTAGTCCATTGGGCGATATCAGGACGCATAAACCAGTGCTTGGATGCATGTGTGCGTCTGTATGTACCTATGCTAGGTTTGTGCGTCCTCAGAAGCTAGCCCAACCAAAGTGCAATGGAAAGGCCTCACCATGAGGGCGCGTGTGAAAGTTGTGCAGGAGTGTGACTGTAGGACAGAGTCAAATTAAACAGAGTGAGGTGAGAAGAGAGAGAGAAGGGAAGAGTAGCCCCCAGGGTGAGGTCCCCCTTCTGTCCAGGATGATGAAATATACGGGTTTTCGTTCGTCTCTTCAAAGACGAGCGCCTTAGATCTCATCAACAGATCCCCTCTGTTATTATCAGGTAGTAACTGAACAACGGGGCCGCCAGATAACACAGGAGAACATAATTTATGGATATCTATAATAGATTGCGAGAGTCGACATGATACATGATGATGATAATATCAATCTCTGCCGCATCGAAGGATGTTTGTATAACTCGTGTAGCGACTGCTAGCATAACACCATTTGCACATCAAATGACGAGGCAAATATGATAACTCAGACGGCGAACGTACTGTAACGCCACTTAACTTCACATCTGGGATGGTGAACATAAAACGTAAAAGGTAAAAAAACAGAACAGCCTATTAGATACAAAATAAATGTCTTTTTTTTTCCTTTTCATTGCTTAGCACCTGTCCAAGTCGTTATGCATGCCAACGAAAGTGAGGTATCTCTTTTTAAAGCGGAATGCTTTATATTATGCTTTCCGTATTCAGTTTTCAGTAACTAGCAAACTAGTCTTTAACCCTTCGCTGCCAGGGATAATTATGAAAGTCAGTAATTTAAATGCAAATTTCCCGCACCCCTTCCCTGCCTCGCATCCTCGTTGCATTATTTCTCCGCCCTCCAACCCCGCCCATCTCTTCCTCATCCCACTCCACCATCTTTCTCAACTCGTCTTTTCCCTCAAACTTGTCTACCCCCCCCCCCCCCCCACCTCTCTCTCTCTCCAAAACAACCAACCTATTCTCTTTTCAAAGAATCTTCCACACCTCTAAACCCCATAACCCATCTCCCCACTCAATACGTCTAGTCTTCCCAATTCTATCTTATCCCATCTAGTCCCGACAGAGAAGCCGAAACAATAGAGATGGACATAACCGTACCGAATCAGTTAGAATTTATAACTGCCAACAAAAAATCTGACGCTAGAAGCCATGAATATTATGAACCAGGCAACCGTTAGTGGTAGGAGACTTTAACATCGAGTCTGGGAGGTGTGGTAACACACAGACCAACGCAAGGGGACACGAACTAGGGAAATGGGAGATTGACAACAACCTCTATATGAGCAAATGATGACCAGATGACCCTCCCACGTTCTAGTCAAGGCCATAGCCATCAGCATCCTCCCTTGACCTTACGTTTACCACCTGTTACCTAAGACAAAAATCAAAAAGAACAGTACTCGCATCTCTTGCAGAAAGCGACCACTGACCCATCAAACTTACAATAAACCTGGGAAACATTCCATCAGATTACAATCCATTGTCCAGGTGGAACTATAATAGAGCAGACCGGCAGAAGTTTGCTACAAGTACAAATCTTTACTGCCGGTCCATCAACACTCACCACAAGAAGGTAGGCAAGATGGTGGGAAAATTGAACCAATGTCTTCTAAAGGCAGCAATGGAGAACATCATAAGAGGCGCCAGAAGAAATTGCAAACCATATTGGTCACCTGAATTGCAACAGATGGAACTTCAAATAAAAAAGAGGCACGAGAAAGAGCGGAAATTGGCCGAAATCAAGAAAGCAACACGCAAGGCAGATGCTGTAATATATAGGAGAACAGTCAACTAAGTATTCAGGAAAAGCTGGCACGATCTTATAGAAACCTTCAAATTTGATAGAGCAAGCAAAAGCTTTTGAAGCTAGCAAAGGCTTTGAGTGACGAAAACGTCTACAAGCCAACAATTGCGGTTGAAAATAAAGAAAAGGTACTAACTGGGAAAAAAGCAGCAGATGTTCTAACCCACAATTATTCAGAAACAAGTAGCAACAAAATACCAGCAGACATGAAACAGTATATTATGAAAGAAATAAACCACATGGAGCACTAAATGCGAGTTCCTGAGGAACATCTAATAGTAAATATCACCAAGACAGAATTGGAGTCAGCCATTAGTAAACTCAAGAAGATAAAAGCCCCAGGAAAGGATGGCATCACTAATGAAATACTCTCTAACATGAGAGAAGTAGCAAAGAACAAACCGCTACACATCTTTAACACAAGCTGGAAACAAGGAACTGTCCCCACAGTGTGGAAGGAGGCAAGGACTATTCCCATCCTTAAACATGGGAAAGACAACGTGAAGCCAGGCAGTTACAGACCTATTAGTCTACTCAGCTGTGTGGGGAAACTAATGGAACGAATAGTTAACACTAGAATAACCTGACATTTGGTCTAAAAAAATTTACTTATCCCCCAGCAAGAAGGTTTATGTAGAAACATCAACCGAAGATCAGGTGACATATATCTCGCAGGAGATAGAAGAAGCATTTCAAGAAAAAAAGAAAACACTGGCAGTCTGGATAGACCTAGAAAACAACCTTTGGTAAAATATGGAAGAGCGGGTTAAAACCGAGACCACTGCAAATGGGTGTAACCAACAACATATACAAGTAGATCAGTGATTATCTAGA
Source organism: Ariolimax columbianus (assembly GCA_036924085.1). Classification (NCBI taxonomy): domain Eukaryota; kingdom Metazoa; phylum Mollusca; class Gastropoda; order Stylommatophora; family Arionidae; genus Ariolimax; species Ariolimax columbianus. Next base: position 19,733,355 of record JAVGWX010000022.1, read on the forward strand.
TAACAGTACAGCAAGAGTACAACTCCAAGGACACCTCAACAAAAAGATGAAAATGGAACAAGGAGTTCCACAAGGTGGAATACTCTCACCCATGCTGTTCCTCAATGATATAATCACAGAAATCCCTAAAATAATACACAGTGCACTATATGCAGATGACCTGGCACTATGGACATCCGAAGAGTCTACACCCGTAGCTAGAAACTCAATACAGGAGGCCTTAAATAAAATAGAGACATGGACCAAAAAATGGCAAATCGCTATAAACAAAACTACGTACACAATCTTCTCTCTATCTCCCAAATCCACAAGAAGTGATCCTGGCAGTAAATGGCCCGACTCTCCCCATTGAAATAAATCCAACTTATTTGGGAATAACAATGGACACAAGGTTGACACGGAAAAAATCAGATAAAAAAGCCACCAACAAGGCCAAGAATAGAATGGACAAAATGAGAAAGATATCAGACTCAACATGGGGAGATGACACGGGCACCCTAAAGAAACTGTACACAGGTTATGCGAGACCAGTGCTAGAATACTGGATAGTAGCATGGTCCACCAGCAACAAAAAATAAATTTTAAAAAAAATTCTACAAAAAATCAAGGTGTACATATCATCACTGGAGCTATGAGAACAACACAAATACATGCAATGGAGAACATCACACGAATCGAAAGTATGGAGACACGCAGAGACCACCCAAAAAACAAACAAAAAACACTCCATCAGGGGGAGAAGTTCAAATAAATGCCTGATCACCCAATATATGACAGGAAAAATCGCCTGGCAAGAGGGAGATTAAAGAGAAACCACTTCATATTAAAAAAAACAAAAGAACTTGCAAGAGCAGATCAAATCACAAGCTAGACAGAGGTTAGAGATCTAAAACAAACATCCCAAATCCCATTATGGAAAGAAGCCAAGTCCCCTGAGTTGGAAGAAACCAAAGAAGGAATAGGGAAAAAGGGAACTCAGATTTAGAAAGGAAATTTATCACAGAAGAATATCTTAGGAGAGTATA